>VXBZ01000881.1:13492-29358 GCA_013399135.1 Heliornis fulica
AAAAAAAAAGGGAGTGTAGTCATTTTGTACAGACATAATTGATTGTGGACTGCAGAAGAATAACATCCTGAACTGTGGGATACCATGGATGACATCTCATTCGTCGTGTGGCGGCTGGGTGGTCTCTGCATCCACCAGAGCTTGGCCACTTCTCATGTGTCTGGGGCTGTATTTTCACTTTCACAGCATCAGTCAGTCCAGGTCTGCCCTCGGTGGGAAAGTGGCTCGAGTCTTGCATGAGTCTGAGAAGGTGGGGGGAGTAATTACTATTTACGTTCTGCTCAGAGTTACTGAAGTAAATTATTATCCCCTAGATTTATCGCAACCTAAAGTGGCATCACATGCTGCTGTACCAATAAAACATAAAAATGAAATTAGGTCTCTACCCAGGGTTCACCTGATGAGCTCCATCATGCCCTTGCTCTCCCAAGGCAGGTTTTGTGCCATCAGCCTGTAACCAGCGGTGCCTGTAATTACCAGGATGAAGATTCAGGCTGCAGCCCTAACGTTGAGCCCTACGTGGATGCTCGAAGCGAGACCCATTTGCCCTGTGGGTTGCTTGGGGGTGTGTGTGGGGGGGTGTAGCTGCTACTGGGAGCATGGAGTTGGGTTTACTCATGTCCTCCCATCCTCAGAGGGGGCTGTTTATCCAGAGCCACCGCAATCAGGAGAGGTTGAAGTCGCAGGGAGGCGAGCCAAGGGCATGTGGATGGGTAACCACGCCGACTTGGCAGCCACCAACCGGCCTCATGCACAAAGCTCCCTACTCACACGAACTTGGCAGTGTTTGTCCTGGGCAAAGGCCAACTTCTCTTGCTTGTGCCAGCGTGTTTAAACTCTCCTGGACTTACTAATCTATTCTCCATGACCCACGCTGGAAAAATGACCGTTTCCTTTTCCCAATTCCCACATCTGCTGTTTGTTTTCCTCCCTTCGCCTTCCCGAGGTTTGGGAAGGCGTTCAGGAATGTGGAGAGCTCTTCAGGCTGACCTCGGACACCGAGTGGCTCGTGGGTAAAGGGTTAAGGGGAAACAGGCGTGTTTCTTCACGTGCACGGCTTCAAATTAAACAAAAACCTTGATTTTTTTTTGTTCTGAAGTGTCAGCTAGCTGTATGGCAAGAGTAGGAGGGATGTAGTATTTCCAGTGGAAACTGGTAAATCCTGCTCTGCCAGTTAATTGGCTCTGTCATTATCCTTCCGTGAAATATTCTAAATTTTAACATTAATATTAGGTGCAAACACCTAAAAAAAGGCACTTCTGCTAGTCCAAATGAACTGACTATGTGGGAATGACATTTATGCTGGAATAAAATCATCACTGTGCCTCATATAACATAATATGTGTGTGTGTATATATATATATATATATATTTCGCATGAAGAAAACTCTCAGGCTCCACTCGCTTTAAAGTGCAGGCACAGGAAAACAAAATGAAATTTTACTTGAAAATATTCAGTTTCCTGAGTGGAATATTCTGAAAGCATACATGTCATTGAGGAGACCTAAATAATGAAGGGACCTGAAAAGCCACTACAGCATAGCAGCAAATTTCAGGCAAAATTGACTCAAAGTAACGAGTGGTGAGAAGAGTTGGATGGCAACCAGGATGGTTCAACAGTGACTTATTTGGGACCAAGAATTCACCCTTTTTTTTTTTTCCCTTTTTTATTTTTTTTTCAAAGAAGAGGGCTTGATAGGCATCCCCAAATGTAATTTACTGTGATCTTTTTTAATCTGAATGAAGAGATTTAAAAATTTTTTTAGGCACCCTGTGTACACAGAGATATATATTCACCCTTGAAAAATGAACAATAAAAACAATCACATCTTGGGGGAGATAAACTTGTTAAGAAAGATTAAAGGGAGATTTAAGCAACAGAGTTACTATCCACAAAGATGCTTATATGCCTTATTTTTTTTCTCTTTAACAACTTAGTGGAAGTTTGGTGTCAAAATAGAAACTGGAGGCTAAAAATGGGGTCCAGGTCTATTGCTGGATATTCCTCTGGGCTTACAAGTGTAAGCAGAAGTACAGGAATTATCCATAAATATTTGCTGGGTTTAATATCAAGAGCCTAAAATAGATGCGTGCTTATGGAATTAAGGGGAAAGGAATTTTAAGAGAGCTGATTAAACTCACTATGATGCTGCTTTTTAGATTAATGGCCACGAATGAGGAGATGAATTTTTCTGACTTTTGATACACGTGTTCCTACTAGTAATGAGAATTTGATGCTGGGAATTAGCTGAATTGCAATGAGTGTGGGCAAAGATGTTGAGGTTTGAGTGCACCATGCTTAGATACACTCTGGTGATGGGTGAACCCTCCATCCCCATCCTCTCCTCTGAGGTGGAACATCGGCCCGTGTGTTGGTTATACAGTCCTCAAACAATTCCAAAAGCTTTTGGTTGCTCATATATAATCTGCCTTTATCACTCTTGTGTTCCTTTTGCTTTTACTTCTGGCCAGATTTCCTTTCACCATTGAGTACCTTTGTTTAAGATTATTTTCCCCAGATATATTTGGTTTCATGTTTTCCAAGTTAAATGTCATTTGTCACCGTTCAGTAGGAGACCACACATTCTGCTTTGAAGTACCCTCTGATCACCAAGGATATCTCTAACTCTGGCTATCTTAGAAACAGAAGTCAGAGATTAAAAGTGCTATTAGGTCATCCAACCCATCTCCCTGCCAACACACCATGGATGGGGCTGGCTCTCACCACGGTGACAGGCCTTGTCCAAAGGGAGCCGAGTTGGTATCTTTGGGCAGCTCTCTTTGGATCCAGGCTCGGTGTTTGCTCTTGCAGGCAGATAAGGTTTCCTTTCATGTCCTTGTGCCATCAGAAAAGGAAAACCCAATGTGCTGGTGGAATGACTCCACCATTGTTACTGGACGACCCTGCAGAGTTTCAAGAGATATTGCGTGTCCACGCATCAAAGAACTGCAACAGTGGCAATGGCATCATGGCTTCTGGCCATGGTGCAGGGTCCTTACTCTATCCCTCTTCACAAAGCACCATGTGAATCCCAAGGTGTTTGATAACCAAACACCAGTACCTCAAACTCCAGTACCTCAAGGTGGTCTTCCAGTACCTCAAGGGGGCCTACAAGAAAGATGGGGAGAGGCTGTTCAGTAGGGCCTGTTGTGACAGGACAAGGGGTGATGGGTTTAAAATAGAGGGAGGGAGATTTAGATTGGAGATTAGGAAAAAGTTCTTTGCTGTGAGAATTGTGGAGCACTGGAACAGGTTGCCCAGAGAGGTGGTGGATGCCCCTGGATCCCTGGAGACGTTCAAGGCCAGGTTGGATGAGGCCCTGAGCAGCGTGATCTAGTTGGGGGTGTCCCTGCTTCTTGCAGGGGGTTGGACTGGATGACCTCTGGCAGTCCCTTCCAACTCTAATCATTCTGTGATTCTATGATTCTATGATCATAATGCTTAAACATGGAACTGTTTTGTGCAGAATGAAAGTCAGAGATCCAAAGTGATCCAAAACCCTCATCACCTAACGGAGGCAATAATCATTTTCTCACTGAAGGCCGAGCTCCCTTTGGTTTCAGTAGCCATGAACTGCAGGAGAAGCGAAAAGCTGGGGAATTTGCAATTGCAACTGACTTAGTTTGCAGTGACAAAGTTGTGGCTTGGTGTAAGGTGTGCATCCCCATTGTCTTCAGGTCCTTGCTGCTGCTCGGTTTCACCATGGCTACCTGGGTGGCTGCAATATTGTTTTTCCCCTTGTTGGGTCACTTTGCTGGGCATGTTAACAGCACTGCCACGGCAGTAGGGACAGTCCTGGCTGATGTTCAGTTAGATTAAAACCAGTGGAGTTTTGTTTTGTTTAGATTTTATTTGTAAATGTTGGGTTTTTTTTCTTTTTTGATATGTGGGTGGGTTTTTGTTTCTTTAAAATATGGCATGAGATTCATCACAGTTGAGAGTGTCAACTTTATAAGCTGGAGCAAAAAGGGTATGAGAAAGCAGATGAATCTTTTAACCTAGGTGCAACCAAAAAAAAAAAAAGGAGAAAAAAAAGGAGAAAAAACAATTTAAATGCTTTAGTCTCCTTCCTGTGCTTAGGTGAAGCCTTCAGACTGACTGACCTCCAGTCTGCCAACCGGTTGAGGACAGAATGGTAGCAGAAAAGCATTTTTTGTTAGAGTTAGAGAAGTAATTAATTGATCTTGCATTGTTTCTTTAGCAATTATGGGATATTCCCCTGTTAATCTGTTCAAAAATTTTATGTCAGTATAAACATGCGACGTCTCTGCTGTTTGCCCAAGTAGATAAACGAGTTCTTCTCTCCTTCCCTGGTCAGCCTTGGGGACCTCCAGCTCCTTTTGACCGAGGCTTTCTTTCCAGGAGCGTTTGCTATTTCAGGGATGCCAAATAACTCTGCAGACAGGAGACTTTTCTATAATTAAACTCTGCAAAATAAAGGGAGATCTTCATCACACTCTTTGTATTCATATAAAAATCTGTTGCCATGGGAGCTAGCATTGAATAGCAAGGTAGGCAAAACCGGGAACGTTGCATTACTTTTGCCCTGTAGCCACTGGAGGGTCCCTTAAAATAAAGTCACCTTTTATCTGTGCTTTCTGAATAAACATAAAACTAGATTTTTAGTGCAAAATCCTGATTTCAAGGTTATTGATGCCAGACTAAATTAATACAGTCTGTGCGATAGCATACAAAATCCCCAGCAAAGCCGGGGATACTCCTGTCTTTTGAAAGCTTGACATTTGTTTTTCATCATGAACTTAAAGGTCACCAGCTACAGATGAATCAGGATACCTGCTTGAGTTTACATTTACATGCATTTTATTTTATTCCCCTGTGCACTTTTTATGAGATCCATCACTGGAATAAAACTGTAGCTCTCTCTTATTATCCAGGTTTGATAATCTAGAAGAGTTATCAACCCGCTGCCTCCAGGAGCAGACGAGTTGTCTTCAGCACATCGCAGGGAGGCTGCATCTCCTTGTGCTGGGGGACCAGAAATGCCAGGTTTTTTTTTCTGCTGGAGCCCAGCATCACCACTAATTCCAGCTGTAAATACAAGATTAACAAAGCATCACCCATCTCCTAATCTGTAATTCACCCCATTTTGTCATCCTACTCAACACCTGCAGTGTTGCACCATCAGAAGTTGGTGAAAAATGGTTTGTGTGTATTGATGCTCGTTTAATTCTCGCTTTATTTCTACGGATAAAGATGCAATTAATCAAAATGTGGGGTTTTGGGAAGTTCCAGGGATTCAAAATGCCTCTCTCTGACTTACAATGAATGTGTCCCGTGTCCTCTGCATATGAATTTTTGTTTTCATTTAGACTAGCAAGTGACCTGTATTGCTGCACGGATTTTTTTTTTTTTTTGGAAACCAAATAACATTTGATATTTTTACCAAAATACCTGTGGAGCTGACAGAGCATGATGCATTCATTTTCCTTGATTTTGTAGTGAAGGAAAAGGCTAGCATGAATAATTCAAAAATAATGCTGAGACTGTTAAGATTTAGTACTGGAGAGGTCATCACAGTTGGGAGAATGAGCTAGGAGACTATTACTATTCCACGATCTTTGAATCTCAAGGTGACATCATTATTATTTCTCTATATCTATAATGTGGTGCTGCAACCAACTTATTGCAGTGTTTCTCATGTAGGGTAGAAAGATCAATTACATACAGACCTCAAAATGTGAACTATAAGCATAGTGTCCAATAAAACTGTCATTAACAGTCACCACAATTTCAACTGTATGCTTCCAGGTCAAGCTGTTTTAAAAATGATAACTGACATTGAGAGGTTGAATAAAGAGCACCCGTTCCAAAGGGAACAATTCTTTACCCAAATAAGTTTTCATTAACAAATTCACTCATCCCATTGTTCTTCACTTTGCAAACTGTGTTTGGCATATTGTTGCATCTGGTACAACCTTGGGAAAAAAAAATAAAATCAAATCTCAAGTTTTCCACAGGGTCAGCATCATCAGTAGTGTTGGTGAATGCAGGTAGAGCATCCCCATGTGATTTGATTTAATTTATTCCTGTCTTCAATGAGAAATGGAAAGTTATTACCCAAATGGAAGTTGTATTATGGCAGCACTTACTGCATTATGTTAACTGTTACCTCACCTCTCCATGAGCTGTTAACTCACCACGTGCCTGTGCAAGCGTGTGTTATCCAAAACAAACCAGTCACAAGTACTGAGAATCACAGAATCATAGAATTTGTAAGGCTGGAAATGACCCCTAAGATCATCCAGTCCAACCATTAATCTACCACCACCAAGTCTACCCTTAGACCCAGGGAACAGCCATCAGGACTTGAGAGGCACCTCTCCATTGGATGAGCATTGTGTGTTTAATTAAACATCCATTTCCCTTGGAGAATATTCTTCAAGACTGTAACTCTTCCAATAAACAATTTTCCTACTTGTTTTGTTTTCTTTTTGTAATTTTTGCATGAGTTTTAAAGATAAATAAGGCGACTTTCATGAGGAAATTACAGAGAAAAAAGCATTGCTAAGCCACCTGTTCTGAACACCGGGATGTTTTGATGTAAGGAGCGCTCAAATGCTTCTAAAAAATATGCTGCAATGCTTTGAGACAATGGTTTCCTCTTCTTTCTTTGGAGGAACAAGCTACTCTCCTCCTCTTTTAGTTCTTTCCTGCTTTTCTTATAGGATTTCAGCTTAGGGCATCCTGAGAGCTCCTTGCTACACGACAGCCCAGAGCAAAGGTGGTGCCAGGTGAGGACCACACCAAGGCTGTGCATGTCCAGACAGGGACTCCCAGAGACTCTTCTTGTCCTGTGACCCTCTCTCCCCTCTTGCCAGTTTTTCCCTTCTTGGCTGCTTCAGCATCCCCAGAGCCGTGACCCACAGCCCAGCACACGCCCAACATCTGGCTGCATCCAGGGCAGGTCCAGCAGTGGTGGTCTTCCTGGGACATTGGCACTGATGGCTCTTGGAGAGCCACCAGCTCCTGTGTGTTTAGGGTCACAGCAGACTTGTTGGTGATTTGGATTTTCTCCATCCTGATATACAATCCCGTGCTTCCAAGAATGAGACATCCTGACAGTACGATCTAAAAATGTTAATATCACTAAGCAAGCATGTACAAGAGGTGAAAATATGTAAAAAACAAAGATCCTTTGTCATTCTGCATGTGCACAGCTGGAGGGAAATACTGTGGCAGGACCACGGGCTCCAGCCCTGCTGAACCAAAGGATTGAGAGGAAATTGGGCAGAGGAATCGACATTTTATAGGCGGGTAGAGAGGTGATCCTGCGGCAGAAAAATAAGACAGCTGTGAAACAATGTGTCTCTAATGACTAGAGGAAAATTAAAAAATAAGTATTGCAGTGGCTTCCTAGGAACTGCTTTTCTTCCTGTTCAACCAAACATTTATTTTAATTTTTAGCATTTGCAGGAACGCCACAGGACTTAACTCCAGTTTGTCCTCTTTATGCAACCTCAGCCGCTGTGGTTTTGTCACCCTGTTGCACACAATGATGTTCACCCTCTGCAGTGAGTGTGCTCCAGAGGTGACAGTGATTAACCAGCCAGGTCAGGGCTGCTTGCTGTGACGTGCTACCCTGACCCTGGGAGGGGTGGTGGCACCCCAGGAGGTTGTGATGCCATTCAACAAGGCTCAGCCAGGCTGGAGAGCTGGGCAGGAGAGATGGGATGAGATTGAACAAGGGCAAGGGCAGGGTCT
The DNA here is from genome assembly GCA_013399135.1 of Heliornis fulica. NCBI lineage: Eukaryota > Metazoa > Chordata > Aves > Gruiformes > Heliornithidae > Heliornis > Heliornis fulica. The sequence goes on from VXBZ01000881.1 coordinate 21,216, forward strand.
GGGGTCTGGGGAGGAACAAGCCCAGGGACCAGGAGAGGTTGGGGACTGGCCTGTTGGAGAGCAGTGGAGGGGAGAGGGATCTGAGGGTCCTGGGGGACAGCAGGATGACCATGAGCCAGCAGTGTGCCCTTGTGGCCAAGAAGGCCAATGGCATCCTGGGGTGTATTAGAAAAGATGTGTCTAGTAGGTCAGGAGAGATCCTTCTCCCCCTCTGCTCTGCCCTGGTGAGACCCCACCTGGAGTATTGTGTCCAGATCTGGACCCCTCAGTTCCAGAAGGACATAGAACTCCTTGAGAGAGCTCAGCACAGGGACACCAAGATGATAGAGGGAGTGGAACATCTTCCTTCTGAGGACAGGCTGAGGGAGCTGGGGCTCTTGAGCTTGGAGAAGAGAGAACTTGGAGAACTTTTTCACTGTGAGTGTGACAGATCAGGTTGTGATCTGCCCAGAGAGGTTGTGGAGTCTCCTTCTCTGGAGACATTCAAGACCAATCTGGACACGTTCCTGTGTGATCTAATCTGGGTGATCCTGTTCGGGCAGGGGGCTGGACTGGGTGATCTTTTAAGGTCCCTTCCAACTCCTGACATTCTGGGATTCTGTGATATCTAAAAATTGGAGAATGAATGGGAGATCAGAGGAGGACACAGATTTTATGTCAGAGACTTACTCTTCCTTCTGTCTTTATCACAGACTTTTTTGTTTAGGGGGCACAACATGCTGGCAGCTACATTTAATGTTAGATTTATCTTCAGGTACTGATGGAGCTACAGAATTAGTTGTAGGACCCCAGTAGCCAGCATCTGTAAAGGCAACAAAGACAACTAAACTGGGGGTCCGTGGGTCAGGAGTCATTTCAAATGGTTTATCTGCTCTAGTCTTTCCAAACATAATATTTCTCTAATTTGTGTTATCAGGAGTCTGGGAAAAAAAAATCTGGAAGAAACTTATATGAGCTGAGGATTTAATCAGGAGCCTATGTGCTCTGTGCATAGTGCTGAATTTTTCTGGGGAAGGCAGTCTGGCTGTGAGCTTGCTTGCAGTTTTAAAAACATAACAATCATTTAGGAAATACCTTTGAAAAAAGTGGTGGGTCTGCAGGGCCATGTAGGGAGGTAGTCCTCTTTATGCCAAAGAGCTTGGACTTCACAGCATGTTCTTTGTTGATCACTACCCAAACTAGAAACTCCATCAGTTAGCAATGGATTTTGTGAATGAGTATTACAATAACAAGAAGAAAAAAAATCCTTTAGCACGTTCCACTGCCCTTTCACAGGCTCTGTGGGCAGTGCCTGGTGCAGGGTCTTACCCTGATACTCAACTAGGAGAGAAGAAAAATTGGCAAAGAAATAAAAAAAGCTGAAGAGAGACATTAAACCTGTTTAACATTAAATAAAACATACAAGCTTGTTTAGGATGCAGAGTACAGCATTCAAGGAAATGTGAATGTAACAGCAACTATTCTGTTTCATGTGAGGTTTGTGTTAGCTCCCCTATTAAATTTAATGGGTGGCCTCATGAGGAGCAGCTCATTAATATGAACACGAAGAGCACGTTTCCACCTGCCAACCAAACCACACAAAGATGTGTGGTGTTTATTTGCCTTTGCTTTTTAAAAAGATGAACTAATGTGGTAGAAATAGAGGGAGCCTGGGGATAAAGCACTGAAGTGGGAATCCGGAGGCCGCGCTTCTCATTCTGCTCAGGGTCGGGTGATGCTTCTGGTGTGAACCTGAGCAAATCAATTAACTGCTGTTTGCTTTGGTTACCAAATCAGGTTAAACCAACCAACAGTGTGATACTTTACTTATTGTGAGGCTAAATAATTAGAATTAATTATGCTGGTTTAGATGAACATCACGGACTGCCTGGAGTGATGGGCAGTGTTGAACCAGGGTTGGGATTGGGGAAGGTTGGCAGCTGCCTCGGCGTGCCGGAGGCTGCCTCTAAACCAGGCTGATGGAGGTGCTTCACCCCACTGGTGGTGTCTCTTGATTGTGACTCCAGGGTGAACTTGGCCATTGCAATGGGGGCTGCAGGAAGGGGAGGAGAAGGGATATCCTCAGGCCTCTGGGTCCCTTCCAGATGATGAACCAAAGAGACTTTCCCACGGGCAAAGCTTTTGTGCCAGTTAGGTTGCCACTGGATGCATTTCCAGTAAATTGCTACATGAAAAAAAGAAGCTAAATGAGAAAAAACCCTTAAAAAATGAAATTGAAAAATTAGACAGCAAACAGCCGGGAAGGAACATTAACTTGCCCGTGTTTATCACATTAGGGTTGATTTTCCAGGAAGAAGAACCCCTTTTGTGGTCTCACTCTCTGGCCACAAAACTAACGCTCATCTGTGAGTTGCAGACCTCATGTGAAGGACCAGTGCCTCCAGTACTCGAATTTTGTTTGTTTATTTGTTACTTATTCATGAGTAAAATATCCTTGTGATCATTTTAAGCTCACATGTAGGTATAAGGATTGCCTTAAAACCTTCTGATAAAGTTTATATCTGAGGTTTTTTGAGTCATGGGAGGTTTCACATATAACAGTTAAAATAAGTAACTGGAACTGCAGGAATTCCAGCCTAGATCCTGCAGTTGGATGTGGTCCATCATGTTGCCATAGTCCTGTAGTGCAGGTTCACCCACCAACAGTCCCTCACCGTGGCTGGAGGGAGCTCAGCTGCTGGTGCCACATGTGCAAAGCCCCCCAGTGCCATTGGGGTCTGACTGTGTGTTGGAGAAATGCATCCAGGAAACCTGTTTGGGGGAAAAAAATTTTTTGTTTGTTTAATTTCAAAGATCCCATTTCATTGTAATTACAAAAAGTCAAAAGAAAGTATTTCTTTGTGTAAAAATGACAAGGAAACAGCACCTTTTTGATCATTCTTTCTGGAATTACTTGTAAAAGGCTTTTTGCTTGCCTTACATTTTCTGATTCAGCTCTACTCTTGTGGGTCTCCTGACATGGGACTGCACTGGGAATCCCAGGAAATCAGTGGATTACTGGCCCAGAATTTGAGCTTTTTGTGTTTCTTTTGTAGGGTGAAGGACCTGCCATCCTAGTGGGAGCTGCAGACATCTGTGATGAATTCATTCTCACCCTTGCTTCGAGCCCAGGAGGAGCCCCAGATGCAAACCATGATCCACCAGCATCCTTCAGCTGTGGTTCCTTGGGACATGCTGGTTTCCAGGGGAGGGAAAGCTGCTGTACTGGTTGAACCCCAGAGGCAACAAATCTGTGCAGTCACAAATAGGCAGCAGATGTCATTGCACCTATTTGGTTTGCACAGTGTCCAAAGGATGGTGGCTGGAAAAGTCTTGCCTGGCTGTGCAGTAGCATTGGGGTGGATCACAGCAGAAGCCAAAATACAGAATCTCATAATAACAAAGTTAATTACAACCTCTTAATCTGTAAAACTTCTGACAATAATTAAACATTTTGGAGGCAACTTGTAAAAATTACTGAGAAAGAGAAGTAAGACCTGCACTCTGATCCTTACTTATACAAGTGTGAAGTGTTAATCATTCTACTTTTTTTTTTGGTTACATTTCTGTTCCATTGCACATACTCAGGAGACCCCTTTATTTCAAATTTAAAATAGTCTATGAAAATCTGTATTGACGTAATAGCTTATTAGGCTACAAGCAAAATATTCCCAGAACTAATTTTTAATTAATATAGTTCACTGAAAACTTATAAAAAATTCATATATAATATGATAAAAGAAATAAACATCCTCAATACCATGTCAAGTTTCTTTTCTTCGTGAAACATTGGGGTTTTTCTCCTCTGCTGCCAGCGTGATAGAACCTGCTCTGACAAAACTGACTTGCACTTGTCTTTGGCTGCTCTCTCAGATGTGATATTTTCTGATACATCAGATGCTGCTTATTAATTCAGAGTCAAATCCTATCACCTTTTCTCACTTAAGTAAACAGCTCTGTGTTGTCACTCCAACACTCTGCTCCAGAGATGATGGAGACCACTGGAAAACATCTCACTGACCTACCTGAGCTTTGTGTCATGCGTAAGGTGACGAAAAGCAGTGAGATTTGACTAAAATTCACCTCATCTCTCTGCCATCACATCAATGTGAGACACTAAATCCAAGCTTGTTCACTCTGTAAGCAGTGAGGAGATATTGTCATCTCCAGAGATGTCTTTTGGCCACATTTCTGGAAAAGGAAGGTTTGTGTCACGATTGCTGAGCCGGAAAGCCATGGTGAAAGTGCTTTTTAGGTGTCTTCATGGAGTGGGGAGATGAGTGGGTCCCACCTACAGATCTTTACAACCTTTTCTTCTGTCCTCTGAGAAATGGGAAGGTCTGCCTGGAGCCTTTCCAGCACAGATGACCTTCTGTGACCTGCCTGACACAAACTGCTTGAATTTTGCCCTGAGAAAAGCATCTGTTCAGTGGATGATGCGAGAGCTTGAATGTCGTGCTGCTCTGAACAGCCCTTTGCTGCTCCCTCTCTCTCCTCCCTCCCCAGATGTCCTCTCCAGGCACCAAGTGAGTTGCTGAGTTTTTCTAGTCCGGGCTGTGCATGATTCCTGTTTGCCTCAGAGGTTTGTGCTGCAGAATTAAATGCAAACATTAACCTGGGAACTCTAGATGATAAAAGCTGGGGGCTTTAGTCCTTGGTCAGGAGGGATGGGGCTGCCTGGGTGTGACTGACCACAGCTGAGGCGTTCAGTAATAGGGTGGAGGCTTTACTGCTCCATCCTTCCCGGTTTTGGCAGGGACAGAAGAGGAATTCCACTGGCTGTGTCATGTTTCTCCTGAGGAGATGGTAATTAAGTGGATTTTTATGTGGCTTTTATCATAACTTTGTCACTGTTGCTTGAAGAGAAGATGTTGGCTTTCCTGCTCCAGCTGCACTTTGAAACTCAAGCAGTGCGGGACACTGGTCAGGGTGATGCTCCCAGTATTGGAATGGGATTTGGAGGCTGAGGGACTCCCCACCGAGGGGAGGAGGAAGGGAAAAGTCTGGGAGCTAATGGTTTGTAACCACTGGACTCTGAAAAAACACAAGTTTTTCACTGGAGAAGAGCTGATTCGTTAAAAACTCAGTGGTGGATGCTTGGAAATGATTCCTTAAAATACAGAATCACGGAATCATTTAGGTTGGAAAAGACCTTTAAGGTCATCAACTCCAACCACAGACAAACCTCTACTGTGGACCTGTGGCAGTGTCCCATTCCTTACACCCAAAGAGTAATGCAACAGTATTGGCCATCTCTAGGAAGATCTTTCCTAATTACTCCAATTGAGTCTCTCAGACTAAGTCAGGATAACACTATGTATTTAATAGGATTTAGCCCTGTGAATTCTTTATATCCGTAGCTCCTATGTAGCTTTAATATACTCAGCATTTTTCAGGATTAGGTCTTAAGGGCTTGATCCCAAAAACATTTAAAATCAATAGATGTTTTCCTTTGACTTGAGCAGCCTTTGGTTCAGCCTCTAAATATCAGTCAATACGTTCTGATCCAAGTACAAAAATCTATTTTTAAATTGTAGTTCCAAAACTCTTAGTGCTTACTTCAGACTGTGTAACTTCTTGAACTCTCTGTGTATTTGAATAGGGAAATATTAACCAAAACAATAATGGCATTATTAGTTGAAGTTTTAGCTTTTAAATTCAATAAAAAAAGTACCTCTGGGTATTCTTTAATGTTATAGAAGAAGAATGATTAATTTAAGGTTCAGGTGCAAGACAAGGTCAGGGAAGAATTGTTGCTGTTTACAGTGAGCATTTCAAGATGAATTTGCGGTTTAAAGTATCATTTTATGATGCATTTTCTGTTTTGTTATCAGGGGAAGTATGATGGGTGACATACGAGTGATCACAGTGTTTTGGTGCAATGTTCTGTGATGGGCTTTTCATAAAAATTAGCTGACAATGTCACGAGTATACAAGTAAATTTATAGCTTTCATACTGGACTGCCATTCCCAGAGCTATTTCCAATCACTTGGGCTTTTTATTAAGTTTATTGTTCTTTTATTGTTCAGTGGAGTGTAAGCAGCGAGATTACAAATAAATGTAAGTTGTGGTGGGTAGGAAGTCAAGCTTGCAGAATTAGGGACGATGCAAGTGGAGGGGAGCAGAAATTAATTTGAATGGTCGGTGATAGGAGACGCCACGTCCCGTCGAACACCCGCGCGGCGTCAGGGGCCGACATCCCGCTCCTGCCAAAGCCACGGCAAAAAAATAGCCTGAAAACAAAGTCTCAGCTGGGCTTTCCTACTTTTTTTTTTTGTCTTTCTGGTAGCCCTCATCACTCTACTGTCCTTCCTCTTCTTACTCCATCCCTCACTTGCAGCGGTACAAGTGAAGGGAGATGGAGTTTCTCATTTTAGTATCATTCCCATAATGTCTCCGGCGCGAAACCTTCGGCATTTATTTCCCTCTACTTTTTTTTTCTCCCCTCAAAGAGCGAATACTTTATCATTTTGGTTAATATCCTGACCAGCAGAGCAGAAAATCAGACTCATAGCTTTTAATGACACATTTTCAACTGCAAGTTAGTAAAAAAAAAAAAATCATTTTTATGTGGTTCTTCAATACTTATACGGACTTGGAGAAACATAATTAAAATTTGTGTTCCTCCTTTGTTATTACCGCTGCGGACTCCACTTAAACTGGATGCTGTTTGTCTGGGCAATCAGACAATAGCTGGAATCCAAAAGCAAATCGATTTGCTGTGTGGCTTGTGCTATTACTTAAGTTATAAATAAAATGATTTTTCCCAGATGGCTCCCTGATGGCCCCGCGCTCTTCCCAGTACCAGCTACAGCTTTTCATCCCTGCCGCAACTCCCTCGTGCATTCCCTGGCCACTTGCACCTTCCAGCCTGGAACTGCCTGGATGGAGCCTTTTCCCAAACAGCCAAAAGCTTCATCCAGATGCCAACCCTCATCCCACCCCCCCTCTTCATCCCTCATTTGCATGGCTCTGATGAATAAACCTGTTGAAGCCCGATGGGGCCACGGGCTGGTGAAGAATTAAGTGACGTTTCGGATGGCGGGTTGGTCTCCTAATTTATTTCTCTAGTGCAAACACTTGGAAACAGAAAGGCTAACTTTTCTCAAGGTTGTATATTTGCTTCAAAAGCAAGTTTTCCTTCCAAAAATATGGGCAGGTCACTGTTGGAAACCATAAATATACATCTGAGAGCCTGCTACGTACACTTCCCCGTGCCTTGTTTTCATTTTGCCTTCTCAAGATGGCTGGAACCGTTAGTCTTTCAAGCTGTATTTTTTTTAATTCTTTTTTTTATTTATTTATTTTATATAACTGGGAAGATGTAACCAGTAATCACACAGCATTTGTAACAGAAGGAAAACATTTATGATGAAAACAAGTACATTGGAAAATTGCACAACTAAAAATAAATATTTTTCCATGAACACAATAGAACTGTATTGAGAATTACAGGCAAAAAAAACCACCCTAAAATCAATAAAAAGTAGTATATAATAGCTATAGAGTTCAAACAAAGTGCATTCATTCCCCAGTCCCTAGGAGGACCCCTGATACATACGTGCAAAAGTTAATGAAAATCAGACTTTGTTGTGTCATCAAAAATAGCAAAGGAGTTGGCTGAGCTTTCCCCTATGTTTTGGCTACTCATTGCTCCATAAATATAGCACCTATTTACAGGACCAAGCCTTGTTCCTATTAAAGCTGGTTGCAAACCCCAGGCCAACACTGGCACAGGTTTGGGGGCCCCAATAAGTGCCCTGAGCACGGCGGGGGGCTCGCTGGGGAGCTGAGCGTGTCCCCTCGGACAGGGTTTGCTCTGGGACCCCTCACCCCCAGCTGACATGAAAAATAAAATGAGGTATAAAAATAATGGCTTGTATCTTCTTGGTAGGTAGTTCTTCATCAAGACATCAGGGGAAAGCGTGGAGCCTGGAACTGGTGGCTGTTGGGACAGGACAACCACTCCCAGTGCAGCCTTCACTGCACTCACCACCCATTCACCCCTCCCTGCACAGCACCCACAGAGTCCCAGAACCACAGACTGCTCTGAGCTGGAAGGGACCCCAAAGATCATCATTCTCCAACCCCCCTGCCACAGGCAGGGCCACCAACCTCCGGGCCTGGAGCTGGACAAAGTTGCCCAGGGCCCCATCCAACCTG
>VXBZ01000881.1:30956-88456 GCA_013399135.1 Heliornis fulica
CTCAGTCTCCTCTTCTCCAAGCTGAAGAGCCCCAGCTCCCTCAGCCTGTCCTCAGCAGGAAGATGTTCCACTCCATCACCTTGGTGTCCCTGTGCTGGGCTCTCTCAAGAAGTTCTATGTCCTTCTGGAACTGAGGGGCCCAGAACTGGACACAATACTCCAGGTCCACACTTTCAGTGCACCCAAACACTTTTTGTCAAAAAATACCCAAATTAACTTTTTTTTTTTTTTAATAAGTTGTCAAGTTAGAAGCAAAATAGAAACACGACTGTGGATCATGGGGCTTGTGAGGAGAAGGGGGCACCTGGCACCAACTGCTGGCAAGCGTGTGCCTGTTACCAGCCTCGAGGAGGCCAGTCTGACCTTGCAGAGCTTCCAGTCACATTTACAGGTCTTTTATAGACCTTCCTGAGCGCACTCTTCATCCCCTGATGAAGTTTACAAATAAAGGGTATGTATTTCACCTTCCTGGGGTCTCTTCTGGGAGTTAGTGAGGCTGGATCCCGGGAGACGGCTCCGCTTTGTTAAATCCCTGACACGTTTTGTTTCGTGTGGAGTCTTTGGGAGCTTTAATGTGTTTTGGGTGGGTAATGTTTCCATACATTACTGCCCCATTCATAATCCATTACTTGGTTAATTCCTCATTTGTGAGACCTGGAGAAATTATGGTATTCACGAGCATTCTTTGAATATTTATATGATGTCATAGCAGGGCGTAGGGTATCAGTTGGCTGGAGAAAAAAGGCAAGATCCTCAGTTCTTCTCATATTTAAGTGCCAGTTCAATTCCTCAGCAAAAATGTAAATTGCAACGTTGGAAGGCAAAGAATTATTGAACTAAGGGGTGTGTGTGTATGTGTGTGTGTGTGTAGTAAAGCAGTTATTTCAACAGCTGCTGCCCGTAAGGCGGGATCTGAGTTGTTCTGGAATGTGATTTTACTATGCAGAACTTTCTGACAAAGTTTAGAGCATGGGCATGATGGCAAAGGCATCATGCCCATGCTCTAAACCACACACATGAGGACACCCCATGCTTGGCACCACACACAGAAACCTCTGGCAACATCCAGAGGTTTCTGTGTGGTGCCAAGCATGGGGTGTCCTCACGGCAACGAGTGTGGTCGTGGCGTAGGAGGTCCCAGTCTTGAGTGGTCCAGATATAAGGTGCCTGGAATGTCTCCTCGTGCTGTTATCCCAGTGTTCCCACTGCTGTTCCTGGTCAGTGAGGTTAATCTTTGCTCCTACTTGAAGGTTTTATTTTCTGATGTGAGGGGCTGCTGCCTCCCCTCACCTGAAGATACCCCCGTGTCACTGGCAGGTGTACGGCTCCTCAGGTGGATCCTGGGATTATTCCCTGGGAAAGGTTAATGGCTGTAATGTTGCACTTGGCCATCTCCATCTGATAATATAAATGACATTTACAGAGGTGAAAAAAATACTCTTTTTCCCTTAACTTCTCAGAAGTGAAAAGTGAAGAACAGCCCAGGCAAGAGGTTGCCAGAGCTCGTGCAGTGAGTCAGACTTAGAATTCAGAATAAATACGTCTCCTGAATCCAATTTCCAGTTTCTAGGTAGTAGGTATTTTTTTCCTGTCTCCTTTTTATTTTTGTAGCAGGAGTTTTATTGTGACACTTACTAATGGATTGCAATCATCACAGTTCTTACAACAGCACGTGGTATTACCATGAGGTGTAACAACAAGACTCAGAAAATAATCCATTTTGGCAAGCTGACATTCAGGAGAAGTTTATTATATGTAAATAACATTTGATTTAGTTCTGAACAGCTTGGTGAGGCTCCTCCTGGCCCTGGCACCCGTTGCACGGGAAGGGAATATTGGGAGAGGGGCAGTGAGTGGGAACTGCCCCCTCCGTGGCACAGATCCACAGTTGAAGTGAGTACAAAGGTCAAGGTGGGATTCCAGAAGACCAAGACAGGAATATTTTTTTTTCCTTCTCCAGGTTGTTCACAGGTATAAGGCACCTCCCCATACAAGGTTGGAAAAGGCCCTTAAGATCCAGTCCAACCATCCCTGTCCTCTCCTAAACCATCTCCCTGAGCACCTCATCTCCCATCTGTTCAATACACCCAGGGGTGGGGACTCCACCCCCTCCCTGGGCAGCCTGTCCCACACCCCCACAGCTCTTTGGGGGAAGAATTTCTTCTGACATCTCGTCTGACCCTGTCCTGGTGCAGCTTAAGGCCATTCCCCTGTCCTTTCCCCTGTTCCTGGACAGAAGAGACCATCGCCCACCTCTCTCCAACCTCCTCTCAGATCATTCCAGGCAGGGAGAAGGTCTCCCCTCAGCCTCTTCTGCTCCATACTACACCCCCACAGCTCTCTCAGCTGCTCCTCAGCACGTTTCTTCTCTAGACCCTTCCCCAGCCTGGTTCCCCTCCAGGAACCAGGACATGCCATGTCCCCAGGTCAGGTCCCCTCCCTATCCTCGAGCAGATCAACACTTCCATCCAGCTTAGTGTCTTCTGGGAACTTACTGTGGCATCCAAAGGGAAAGGCAGGTGAAGGTCATGTCATGGGTGGTCGGGATGTTGGAGTGCCCATCAGTCAGAGTGAAGGACTCACATTTGCATGTGTTTGGGAAGCCTGAGCAGGATCTGGAGTTTATCTGTGGTAGTTAGATCTAATAAGAAATAGTCTGTGTAAATGCTTTAGCAAACACAGGCTAGTATTAGTCTTATGTTGAGAAAATATTGAAAATTATTTAAATGACAATGTAGATATTTACTTTTCCTGGAACTAAATCACCCCGTCCTTACTTCAGTAAAGCCTCCAATGCCTTCCCAACACCTTCCAGGACAGCTTCAATCTGCCTGATCTGCTGAGCAGCCCAGAGACACCAGAGTCCTCACTGTGCACTTGAGGCACAGGTTTACCAGCCCTGCTCAGAAGGACCCAATTTACCAACTGTTCAGTAGGGCCTGTTGTGACAGGACAAGGGGCGATAAAGGGTTTAAAATAGAGGGAGGGAGATTTAGATTGGAGATGAGGAAAAAGTTCTTTGCTGTGAGAGTGGTGGAGCACTGGAACAGGTTGCCCAGGGAGGGGGTGGATGCCCCTGGATCCCTGGAGACGTTCAAGGCCAGGTTGGATGAGGCCCTGAGCAACCTGATCTAGTTGGGGGTGTCCCTGCTTCTTGCAGGGGGGTTGGACTGGATGACCTCTGGGAGTCCCTTCTAACCCCAATCATTCTATGATTCTGTGATTCTATAACCTGCCTTCCAAAGGGACATCCCAAATGCCATCTGGTGCTCCCTTGGTGGCACAAAACCATGTGATGTGAAGGAATGTGACCTGGGTTCTTCAGTGCCTACTAAGGAGACATCCAAGTTATTGCTGGGTAAGGGCTTCATGTTGGGTTTCTTTTTTTCTATGGGCCTTGAATTTAAGCTGAACTGTTTTTATGGGAAGTGTGATGTTGCTTGTATCGATTTGGCAACTGGGGAGACGGTGTTAGTGGGTGACCTTGAGAAATGTGATAAGTGGCAAGGGTGCTGAAAGGTTGAGGCACAAATGGGATGGCTAAAAGCATATTTGTTTCTAGCCTGTGATGATAGAGAGAGGTGAAGTTCATGGAGCTCTTCTCTGTATGAGGAGGCTCCTCAGTAACCACGGAGTACTTTCCACCACGTTCTTCTCAGCTTTGCAGAGAGAATATTCACAGCTCTAATAGGGTTATGTGAAACCTGACAGCAGTGAACTTGGTGGAAGCCTTTAAAAAAAAAAACAAAAAGAAGGGGACATTTTAAACCTGAGACCCATAGGCTACCAAGTAGCCATAGGCTACTTGGGTTTGTGTTGAAAATGATACAGAAAAAGATTAAAAATAGCAAAAAAAAGGAAAAAAAAAAAGCCTGAGTAACACTGTAAACACTTCTTTTACTATGTGTGGAGCAGTTGCATGTGTAGCAGCACAGTAAGGAAATTACCAAACATTTCCCAATCCCGTTCTGTCTGAGATGGAGCAAACATACCCCCCTTGGGGTGCAGATGGTTCCTGTACTACTTAGGCATCCATATAAATATTTCTGTTTGCCAGAATGAAGCGGAGATTTTTGGCTGTTAATGATTTATTATTCTCAGCACGGTGATAATTTAGTGGTTTTCCTAGTAAATTACCCTGAACTCTTCAAAGAGAACGGTGAGGACCGGTCCCTTCCCCCACAAACGATCCAGCTTGTGCAGAGCAGTGCAGCTTGTCCAGCTACTCTGGCTAATTGGGTATTAGTGGAAAAATAAGGGGGAAAAAGCCTAAAAAAAAGGAGATTATAAAATATTATTGATGTGATTACTTTGCAAGGAAGACTCTGAGGTGCATATGAACAGGCAGGGAAGGGTTTCATGGCTTGGTGGCATTGGTGCAGCAGTGATGGGATGTCATCTCCTGGTGGATCCCAGCCAGCAGAAGGAAACGGGAAATCAGGGGACTCACAGATGGACACTGCACGGAAAAAAAAATAGTCTTGACAAGTGTCCTTGATGAAACATTGAAATGAAACTCTTAGAGATTTCAGTGTGACAGCCTGGACAGAGGAAGATGTCCTCTGTCTCATGCTGCCTGCAAAATGTACTGGAGGTTCTAACTAGTTCTGGGAAATGTTAATGCAGATAGTTGGAAATAGGGAACAGAAAGTGTTGGTCTTTGAGATTCCCCCAGTTCTAAGAAAATCACAAAATCTCTGACATTCAAAAGCATCAGAGTTCTGCACCCACATCTGTGGCTCTGGCTGGGTAAAATAACAGGGAGAAAGGAAAGCGATTGTCATGAGTAAGATTTCTGAAATACTACCAGGGACCTGGACTCTGCAGGTCAATAGTCCTTATTTTTCCAGGAGGATATTTAGTGTTTCCTCCTGATTCTTCCAGAAATCGATTGTCCATCCAAAGTATTCCCAAAGCAAACAGAAGGTGTGCTCTTGTTAGGCTTTCCCCTGAGTATGTACTGCTTTTGAGCATTTACATGGGTCAGCACCTGGGGTAGCCCAATGCAAATCTTTGGATAGAGTTTAAAATAAAACCAAGTGATGGGTATAATTAACAAAGTGTTTGATGAAGGCCCCTGTCCCCAACCCATCAAGCTTTGTAATCATGAGATTAAAAAAAAAAACAAAAACAAAAACAAGAAACAACAAACACATACACTTGGGTTCTTTGGTTTTGTCCTCTGGGCTACTTTGGAGTTGTAATTTTTCTCTATGTTGGTGGAAATTAGATAGTACTTGTTGAGGTGGAATTTGAGAATCTCAAGGAATCAGCTGGTTCTGAGTTCAGCTTCACAAAGAGACGGGAGATTTTTTTTGGCACAATACTGGACACCAAGTGTTGTAGCATTATTTCATGTTTCCCTCAATGGGAAAGTCCCAAATACATCCTGTTTTTAAGTTGTATGTTAGAGGAATAATAGGCTGTGGGACACAGATTAATTTATAAAGTGAAGAACAAAAATTCCTCCTTCAGAGATGTGACACTCACTTGAAGTCCTCACAATAAGCTCACATTGTTGCAGGCACAATTGGTACTTGTTGCTTTGTGTATCTCTAGGACTTGAATTAAGCAGCACTTAGCAATGCTCTTGAAGTGTTTCATTCATGGCAGGCATTTCATTCCTTCAGACTGCACTAAGACCACCTTTTAAAGCTCCAACTTACCCCCTTCCAGCTGGAGGTTTCCATACTGGAGGTTTCACCTTCTTGGACACGTTGCTTTGATGTTTTTGTCACTGCTGACAACTTCTTTTGGAATAAAAATAAATGGGGGTGAGTAAACAACACTTCACAATTAAGCCCTAGAAATAATTGAAGAGCTTTAGCATCTTCCTTTTTCTATCCATGGCTCTTCAAACTGAAGTATCTGGAGCCACCAAAGCCATTTGAGGAATTGCTCCATTTTCCACTTAGCGAGGAGGAGGCTGTCAGTCACTTTTAGGTCCCTGTCCTCTGTGGCTCCTTTGTCCCTTTGCTTGTGTAAGCACAGCTTAGTTTACCCCACCCCCACACACCCCCCAGTCCCTGTAAGTTCAGGCTGGGATGTGTTCATTCACACCTCAAGGGGTTCCAGTTTAAGGGCTGTGGCCACACAGATGAAACAAGTGTTGGGATGTACTTACTGCCCCATTCAGCTCTGAGGTTGGTGACTGTCACTTGTGGGGTTTGGAGATGGGGATGTACTGAATGTGCTCAAGAGAGTCCTGTCTGAACTCTGAGATATTTCAGCTTTGTAATAATTAATCCTTTACTGAACTTTAACATCATTAATGCCTTTCCCCCCCCAGGTATTTCATGGTGTGGTGGCTGTTTTGTGTTGGGTCTGAATGTGGTGTCTGCCTCTGGTTGGTGGCCAGAGCCAGAAGCTGCCCCACACCTTCTGGTCAGTTTGTTCTTGTGGTCCCTGAAACACTGTTTGCTCTTCACCTTTGACATGTTGAAACACTACAGAGATGGTTTTGTCTGTCCTTGATCTACATCTTTCCCTGGCAGATATGTCTATATCCAAGAAGATAATCTGTGGAAGGGACACATTCTGTCCCCATTCCTGGCAGTCAGAGGGGCAGGAGCTGTGCCCACATCATGCTGTGAGAAAGCTTTGGGGTGCTGCTTGGGCTGTCTGAGATGGTCCTGCCACAGCAGTGATGCGCCATGGAGGAATGTGCTCCACATCTGGACCTGGCAAGGCTCTGGGAATTGGGTCTAGGTGTGCAGCTAGCCCTGTAGTTGAAATATTTCCCCTTCTATCAACTGCTGATACCTCCATGCTCTTTTTCCTGGGAATTTGGAAATGGGACATTAATGAGGTCACCCCTCAGTCTCCTCTTCTCCAAGCTGAAGAGCCCCAGCTCCCTCAGCCTGTCCTATAAGGAACATGTTCCACTCCATCATCTTGGTGGCCCTGCACTGGGCTCTTTCAAGGAGCTCTATGTGGAAACTATGTGGAAACTGAAGGGTTTCACATGGAGATACATCTTCTTTGCTGTTTGGCATGAAGTCAGGACACACGAAGCTCAGAACAGAACATCATTCAGGCAAAAGAGAAGGCAAGAAAGGAAAACTTGAGCACTGTAGGCCATGACACAGGCCAGCTTCTCCAGGGAGGGGACCCCACTGCAGTGGGTACAGTGTACCCCACCCCCTTGGCATGGATGTGAACCNCTGGAACAGGTTGCCCAGGGAGGTGGTGGATGCCCCTGGATCCCTGGAGACGTTCAAGGCCAGGTTGGATGAGGCCCTGAGCAACCTGATCTAGTTGGGGGTGTCCCTGCTTCTTGCAGGGGGGTTGGACTGGATGACCTCTGGGAGTCCCTTCCAAGTCTAGCCAGTCTGTGATTCTGTGATATGGAAAACTGGTTATTGCTAAAGGGCAGATCAGACTTTCATCTGTCTCGTGTTACTTCCGAGTGAGTGCGTTGCTGCGTTAGTTCAAAGCTGTCTGGAAGAAGCCTGGTCCTGTCCTGGACTCCACCCAGATATTAATTTGCTTGTCTGAGTGCAAACCCTGCCTTGTCTGGCCTCACCTGTGTTATTTACTGCCCCATCTTTTTGGAGCTCTTTGTCAACAGATTTACAAATGCTGCCCGTTAGCGCGGAATTCCTGGGGAGGGTTTTTCTATGGGATGTTTTCGGTTATCCTTCTACCTAGGGCTGAATGTGCAATGTTTATTTATTGTGGTGTTGTATGATTGCAATAAACAATTGTGGCTGTCAGGTTCTTCTGATTAAACACCGTATTTGTTAAATAAATAAAGTGATAGTAATGAAGCGGGCCGCTCTCCGTGTGTAATGTATGGCTTTCATATTTCTGACACTTTGGAAGATATATGAAATGCTGATATGCAAGAGAAGGCTTGTAAATCATAGGGAGCTGGAAAAGATCCGGATCTGCTTCCTCACAGAGGGTCATCTTTGCCATTATAAACTCTGAGGGTACTTTTGACTTCTCTCTGGGCCGAGTCGGACTGGTTTGAATAGGAAGCCAGACCCAGAGGACGTCCATTAACAGCTCGTGAAGGGAGGGTTTAAAGACACCGGAGCTCTCTCAGGATATGCAGAAAGATTTGTGCCCACAATTAACGGGTCAAGGTGCTGGGTCAGGAGTACATGTGGTGTCTCCATCCATGTCTCTGATGATCAGCACCCCCAGGTTGGCTTTGCTGTAATGATTAGTTATTGGTCCCAGCAGAGCCACAACTGAGGTGCAGTGATTTTATTTTTTTTTTTTTTTTCTCCCTCAGATCCAACTACAGATAACACCGAGGCACAACTGGCAGACACTGTCATGGGTGCCTTTTAATTAAACAATTGATTTTATTTTCATGCAAATCGAGCTGTGTTCTCCGGGCTCCTAAACGGCTGCAGATTTCTCTGTTGGTGGAAGCAACGTGTTAAGTTTGGTTGGTGGAGGTTGTTACGACAGCAAGGCAGCTCCTCAGCAATTCCCACCGACTCAGTAATTCATGTGCAAGGTACTCTCACACCTCCTCTTCATTTTATTCTCTGTATTCCACAGAGCAACCTTATCTCCACCTATCAATTACCGTGGTGTTAATTTATCTCAGTCAGTATATCTCCCTTACTTTGCTGTTTGTCGCAGGCTTGCTTAAAATATGTCAACGTCCCTGAGTCGGTTTCTGTAAAATGAGGCCAGAACTGAACACCCTGGGTTTATTTATGTGCTAATGCTGCAGCAGAAGGTTTGTGGGGTTGGATGGTTTTGGTGTGTTTTGGTTTTGAGAGTGCTTAAATTACGAGGAAAAATAAGATTTAAAAAAGTTGTCAGAAGACACGGTGCAAACAGGAAGCGTTGTGATTACGTTCGCTGGTGCAAAATTAGTAAAGAGTTTGAAATCGCCTTGTGCTTACAGATTCCATTGTTTTCAAAGAATAATTCCATCTATTTTAACATTTTCAAGTATAATTCCATTGGTAATAGCTCTTCCTTTGATTGTGAACCACGCTAATTGAGAGGTGTGGTGCAGTGTCTGTTTTGGCAGTTACGCTTGTATCTTTTGTTTTAAAACTCAAAGTGTTGGCTTTCCTGTCCAGCCTTCCTTAGTGTTTTCTGTTTTGGTGATGTGATGACAGACTTACAGTGTGTTTCCTTGTGTGTATGGTAACAGATGTTTATGTGAATAACAGACTTTTTTATGAAGGCACACACTTTATAGCCAAATACTAATTAAAAATAATTGCGTGTAAGCATTTTTGTTTATTCCCCGTTGTGCATCTTTAATCATTTGAAATCACCTGCAGTTGAAAACTGAGGCAAAGATTTGATACTGCAATTATAAGAGGCCATCTGACTCTGCATTAGAAAGGAACAGCCACGTATTTGAAGAGGAAATTATTACAAAAAAAAAAAAAAATAAAAAGTCGGCGATTGCCTGCGGTCTCGGAATTCGCTTTTGCTCAGGATGAAAATACCGATGCTTTATTTTGTTAAACTGATGGGAGTTTACGGTATCTTTACCAAAACAATTGGTTCTTGACTGACACCCTGTTCAGGACATATTCTGTGTGCTAATAAGCTCATTACAAATATATTTTAATTAGACGTGTAACAGATGGTTCAGAGTAAATACGGGCAGTAGTACTTTTTAAAGAATAGAAGAAACACGGGTTCTTTTTTAAGGACTCAGCATCTCAGTTTGGATTTTATCAATAGCTGATTGAGTTGAGCAAAGTGAAAATTACCATCAAAGGTGCTCGAAATCATGAAAGAGGTAAAACCAAAACACACCCCCCCCGCCGCAGCCGGCGTCTGCAGAAGTGTCTGTCTTCAGTAAAGACCGATCAATACTAAAGTGAACGGGATGTTTTCTCACAGTTTGACTTCACCCACCAGCAAGGTGGAGTTTGATTTCAGATCCTGCTGTAGCAGGTGAAAGGCCACAGGGATTCAGTATTCTCCCTGTGCTGTTGGTTTGGATTGGATCCATGGAGTGAGGGCAAACAGGACCTGGCCAGGTCACCAGAGCAATGCTTGGGAGGAGAGTGAAGGATCCCTCAACCCAGAGGAGGGACCATGCCCAAGGGCAGCCTGGGGTGTTCCCTCTGAGGGTGTGTTTCATGATGCTTTGCAGGACATAGGATGCTCATGAGTAATGAACAATTAATGTTAAAATTAATGCCATATAAATCCACAGGTGAAGACCAGGTGTATCATGAGGACCTTTAGGTAAAGGTTCTAGTTCAACAAGGTTTATTTATTGTTTTTTCAGAGGAGTGAATGGGCACTGCTGGTCAAGCCCATCGTTTGAGGGTTCCCAGGGAAAGGAATTGCTCTGCACCTCTGTTCTCACAGGTTGGTGAGAGGGAAAATGGAAAATGGATTAATTTAGCATCGAATCATTACCATCCCTTTCTGACTTTTACTTGGAGAAGACCTCAGTGAAGCAGGATTTGACTTGGGTTTTTTTGAACAGGAAAACAAATCCAAGTGCATCAGCCTGTGTATTATTTTTCACTATTGATTGTAGGGTGAGAGTAAGAGTGTAACATCTCTTAAGCATATTTCCCTCCTCTTGTACTCCAGTGCTGAACCTCTTCTTGGAAAGGCAGGTCCCAAACCAAAATAATGGTGAAGCTCAGGACCACAGTGAAACAAAGGTCAGAAAAAAAAAGAGGTGAGTACAATGTACTGAGGGAACTGGGGTTTGTTAATCTGGAGAAGAGGAGGTTGAGAGGACACCTAATTTCTCTCTGCAGGTACCTGAAAGGAGGGTGTGGAAAGGCAGAGACTGACCTTCTTTCTTAGTGATGGGTGATAGAACAAGAAGGAATGATGTAAAGTTACTCCAGGGGAGGTTTAGATTGGATATTGGGAAAATCTTCCCAGAGGGGGTTGTCAGGACTTGGAATGAGATGTCCAGGGAGGTGGTGGAGTCTCCATCCATGGAGGTATTTAAAAGGTGGTTAGATGTGGTGCTGAGGAATGTGGCTTAGTAGTGGATGGCAAATTAGGGACCAAAAGGTCCCTTCCAAGCAAGACTGTGATTCTATGATTCTATGTAGAGTCCCAACCTCAGGGCTAGNGAATTTAAAGGGTATGTTTAGAGCCCCCTTTTAGCAAACCTGCTCAAGCAATGGTATCTCCAAAGGGATGCAGAGCTCCCTGGAAAAGCAGAGGCATTAGCAAAGAGGCTGACTGCAGTGGAAGCCCGATGGTTGGGTTCAGCTGTGATGTTCTCCTGGGAGGTCGATGCACATGGACTGTGCTGTGACTCCACAGTCCCTCCTTCAACATGTGCCACCTCTGAATCTGGCCACTCTACAGGCTCTTTGCAGGCTCTGCAGCTCCATCACTGTCTAGATCCTGTGCTGAAGTCACTAGGAGTAAATAATGAACCAGTTCTGGTTCTAACCTTAATTAGTTTTAACTTTAACTAGTTTTACTGCAGCACCACCAGGTCCACTTCCTAAACCTATTCCCTGCCTTCACCTCTTTAGCAAGAGCACATCAAGCTCACAGTGAGCAGCATTATGGATGTCACTTATGGTAAAGGAGTAACTGTAAATTAAAATCAACAGAGTACAGCTATTTTTTTTCTTACTAGTTGAACAGCCACTAAAAATGAAGGCTACTAGAGATGGTTGTGTCTGGTAACCAGTGGTTACTCAGCAACAGGGTCTTATGAAGACAGCAATTTAAATGAATGTAAATGATGAGATCTATTTTTAGAATGAAAACAGGTCTCAAAATATTAGCATTTTTTTTTCATTGTTTTGCTGAAATTAGATCTCATCATATTGTCAAAAATAGGTTTATCAACAAAATACTCTGTAGGGAGGTGTTTGGATGAACTGCCCCTGCCATAGGCACATTTGAGACTGGGCAACAGGGGATTTGAGTGTCAGTGGAGCTGAGGGACTTCTCTAAAATCAGGGGTGAGTGTTGTTTTCAAACCTCAGGTACCAGCTTTGGCTTTGAGTCCACTCTTGAGGCACTTCAGCAACAGCATTAAAGCTGGACCCTTGAGAAGGTCACACATAAGTCATTTGGGAAGCAAAGGGAAGGGGCTGCCACAATCCCAGGGTCATGTACTGGCAGCTGGCATGTTCTGCTGGGTACAGGATTATCCACAGGCTCAGGTGCCCAAGCCCATCCCGCTTGTGTCACCTCCCCATGTTGGGACAGAGCCATCTCCATGTCTGTGGGTCACTGAAGGCTTGGTGGAGGCCAGAGGCTTGTGGCAGCACTGGGGACAGGTGGAGGGACACTGGACAAAGAAGAGGGAACCTGCCAAAGTTACAGATAACAAAGGTAAATGGAAATCATTGGAGGCTGCTGTTGCAGAAGGAGTTTTATGGGTATTTAGGAGTTAGGTGGGAGTTTGGGTGTCTTTGATGTGTTTTGTATTTAGCAGAAGCTGATGAGAGCAACTCTTAGCAAAACACAGAATGGTTGGAATGCTTAATAAAAGAAGATTTGACTTTATAGTAATTAAAATCCCAAGGCCTTGACAGCATCCCCAGAAAGATTAATTGCAAGCAAAGTGTGATGGCTGTGATTTACACCTTCCTACTCTGAAAACCAGCAGGAGTTTTCCCCAGCCAGACCAGGGACTTGTGGGCTTCATGCTACAGACACGATTTGCCCACCCTTTCTGGACTCTGAGGATTTTAGGTGTGTAGCCAAAAAGTGGAAAAATTATACTCAGAGCTCTGTGTCTACTCAGTGTTGCTTTTAAACTCTGCCTTTTATTCACACTGGTACATGAGTAAAGCAGGTACCAACCCCTTCTCCTCCGAGTGCCATATGCACATGAATAGATGCTGGAGGAACTTCAAGCATATGGAGGGTTTTTTTTTCCCTGTTTGTCACAATTTCAGAAAGAACAGAATACTCAGAAATTAAAAGATGACCTCAGAAGGGAGCAGAATTAGAATAATAGGTGCCAAGAATGCGCCTTCAGTCCTGTGAAAGAATGCTGTGTCGTGATTATTTCACATCTGCTTTACATTCCATTTGAAAACACAGGTGCTCAACCCTGTGGAAATTATAAGTAAAAATTCAGTATTAAATTTGAAAGAGGAGAGAATACAGGGAGGAGAAGAAAAGTAATCAAGCCTGGGGAGGGACTGTGCTCAGGAAGGGATTAGGAGGCACCGGTCCTTTTGCAAAGGCGATTCTGGCTGCTGGGGTGGGAAAGCTGAGGGTGGGGGGTACACAGCCATCCTGGACCATGCTGGGCACAGGCTGAAGGAGATGTAGGTGCCTCCCTTAATTTCTTCCAAGATCTCCCTGATTAAAGCTGGGCAATAGCATAATTCTCCATCACAGGGTGAAATATGCAGATGGGAGGTACAACGTGAATTATTATTTGTAGTTACATCACGTTACTCCAATTTTACCTTCATTTTATTGGCAAAGGTGGTGAAGGTACAGCTTGAAGGAAGATGTACTTTGTGGCACTTACATCTCTCAAGGAGACAGTATTGACAGCATTTTCAAAGGCCTTTGGAAAAAAAATGTTGAACCTATGTGGTCTAATATCTGTTCCTTGCCTGGATCACATCTTATAAATTCTGCATCTCTCTACAGTTACATCACATATTACATTATTTATTTTGCAGTACAGCAAATATGGTTATGGATAAATGCCTGAGAAATTACTTTTTTGCAAGTATCCACAGAAAAAAAAAAAAAGATTAGTATTTAACTGCTTCAAGAGCAGTAGAATGAAAGTATCTGATCCAGAAGTATTCAAAAGATCATCTGATGCATTTAACTGTGTTTGAGCATGCCTTTGAACTTCTTCACCACCCAGAATATGTTTTTCTGCTTTATTTTGGTATATTGAGGGAAGAAATGCCCTTTGAAGGAGAGCTGAACTTCAGTTAAGTGCTCGGACCGGCTGCTGGCTGTGAAAAAGTTCAGATCATATAGTATGTATAAATATATATGTATGTAAATATATATATACAGAGAATAACAGAATCACGGAACATCAGGATTTGGAAGTGACATTAAATGATCATATAATAATCAAATAACCCCCTGCCAGAGCAGGATCACCCAGATTAAACCACACAGNGAAATGCCCTTTGAAGGAGAGCTGAACTTCAGTTAAGTGCTCGGACCGGCTGCTGGCTGTGAAAAAGTTCAGATCATATAGTATGTATAAATATATATGTATGTAAATATATATATACAGAGAATAACAGAATCACGGAACATCAGGATTTGGAAGTGACATTAAATGATCATATAATAATCAAATAACCCCCTGCCAGAGCAGGATCACCCAGATTAAACCACACAGGAATGTGTCCATATGGGTCTTGAATGTCTCCAGAGAAGGAGACTCCACAACCTCTCTGGGCAGCCTGGCCCAGGGCTCCATCACCCTCACAGGGAAAGAGTTTTTCCTTACATTCCCATGGAACCTCCTCTGCTCCAGCTTGGCTCTCACACATATATATAGTATTTTAAGTGAGGCAGTTGTGGCCCCAGACATACAGGAGTGGCACCAGGTATCATTAACTCATTCCACTAGCGAGAATTGTCACTCCCCAGTTTATCCTAGCAACAAAATCATCGCAGTGGAGTGAGCCACTCCATGAATGTGAAAAGAATATTTTTTACCATTTCTCCTTTGAAATTGGCAAACCCCTCCATCTTGAGTCACAGTGCAGACAGATTTCATCCATGAGTTGTAGTGAGGTGGGTTTCTGTGGTGTTTGGGGTGTGATTCCAGCAGCCTTGCACACATTTCTGCCTCTGTCTTTGGCTCATTTGGGCTTCACATATTCCTTATTTTCAGAACGCCATAAAACCTGTTTAAAGCTTGGATTGTGCCTTGCAATAATCAAGACTTCATTCATTATTTTCAGGAAGTTTCATTCATATTTCAATTTGATCTTTAAATCAGTTCAAATCGAGGAGCCTTGTTTCATCTTCTCAGCCAACCATCCCTATTTCAGGTTTATTCCCACTTTTCCGTGCGGTTACGGATCTGTTCCAGCCGTGCTGGATGTCACACCCTCCTTTTTATCTTGTGGCATCATCTGCTTCAGGCCAGGTTTGATGTAATCATGGTCATGGAGCATCATTTGATCCCCATCACGCCTCCCATACTAACGAGGCGAGTGCTCACAGCGGGATGGCCGCAGGAATTACAGCGTGGCGGGGCCCCGGCCATCCCACCGCTCCCCCACTGACCCCGTCCCCTCCGCAGCGCTCAGAGAGAATTTGCTGCTCTCTCTGATGAGTATCATTCCTTTTGACTTCAACTTTGAACTCAAGTGACAAAATTTATCAAAGAGTTTCTGATTTCCAAGAAATCTGGGGAGAAAAGCAGCGCCCTGAATGGATTTTTATTCTAACAGAAATAACATTTGAAATAGGATTATATTTCTAGCGCTGAACTGTTGGATACAAGACTGGGGTTAAATCATTTGCTTTTACTGTTTCCCATTAAAAAGTGCTAGAAACTAATTTAATTGTTTTTACAGTAAACATTTAATCTTTATTTGTGAGGTAATTATTTATATCTGAGGGATGAACGGCGGTGGAGCGTGGGGCTGTTTGCCAGTCACAGAAGGAAAAGACACTTCACACCATCCCTCCAAAAGCTCTGCTGGGGCTGGCTGGAGGGGCCCTTCCACTCCTCCCACCAGGAGACTGATGCTCAGCACCACCTCTTATTTCTCCTTTACTTTTTTACAGTTATAATTTCATTAAAGTGATGTCAGGAAATCACCGCAGCGTTAATTATTTGCTTCCTTTGATTGACTATCTTAAAATAAACATTATGATACTCTTTCCATCCCTTGCCTTTTTTTTTTCATTACTTATCCAACTAGTGCCTGTTCATTAATCTTGGGGTTTTTCCATGACACCCTAATGGCTCCTGCTGCCCAGCAATCATTATCTCAGTGCCACTTGTCACCAGCTTTTCTATCCATCAGCCCTGCTCATTTGTCAGGGCTGCAGGTCCGCGACGGCACCATCCCGGCAGCGCCGGGGCCCTGCTCCGCCTGCCCCTTGCCAGCTGCACTGAAAATCCCCCAAACCCTCCATGCCCAAGCTGGTCCTCATTGTCCTCTTATATTGTCACCTCGCACCCTGTCACAGGACACCAACACTGGGGTTTGAGCCAGACCTGTAAAATTAACGTTT
The DNA here is from genome assembly GCA_013399135.1 of Heliornis fulica. Lineage (NCBI taxonomy): Eukaryota > Metazoa > Chordata > Aves > Gruiformes > Heliornithidae > Heliornis > Heliornis fulica. Next base: position 47,088 of record VXBZ01000881.1, read on the forward strand.
GGGAGGACGTAAATGCAGATTGCAACCTGGCAGGGCCGGGTAATGAGAAGGTGCTGAGCAAACTTTGCTTGGGGTTCAATTCTGCACCCTCTTCTGGGTAAGACTCAATGGGTTTTGTTGTCATCTTACAATGTTTGGGCACCTCAGATGCCTCCAAAATGGACAGGTGGCCACTGAATTCCATGGGACTGGCATAAACATGTTTATATATATATATATGTTCTAAGATTTTCTTCCTGGTAGTTTTGGATGCTACCAGCTCACATTTCCAAAGTGGTCTCCTAGCCCATGAAGGCTACAACTCCTTTCTTGAAGTGAAAGCTGAAACCCTGAAGACTCACAGAATCACACAGAATGACTGGGTTGGAGAAGAACTTTAAGATCATTGAGTCCAACCGTCCCTGTCTTCTCCTAAACCACATCCCTGAGCACCTCAGCTGCCCTGGTGCAGCTTGAGGCCATTCCCCTTGTCCTGTCCCTGGGCAGAAGAGACCATTGCCTGACTCTCTCCAACCTCCTCTCAGGTCATTCCAGGCAGGGAGAAGGTCTCCCCTCAGCCTCTTCTCCTCCAGGCNCTCATTGTCCTCTTATATTGTCACCTCGCACCCTGTCACAGGACACCAACACTGGGGTTTGAGCCAGACCTGTAAAATTAACGTTTGGGAGGACGTAAATGCAGATTGCAACCTGGCAGGGCCGGGTAATGAGAAGGTGCTGAGCAAACTTTGCTTGGGGTTCAATTCTGCACCCTCTTCTGGGTAAGACTCAATGGGTTTTGTTGTCATCTTACAATGTTTGGGCACCTCAGATGCCTCCAAAATGGACAGGTGGCCACTGAATTCCATGGGACTGGCATAAACATGTTTATATATATATATATGTTCTAAGATTTTCTTCCTGGTAGTTTTGGATGCTACCAGCTCACATTTCCAAAGTGGTCTCCTAGCCCATGAAGGCTACAACTCCTTTCTTGAAGTGAAAGCTGAAACCCTGAAGACNCCTGACAAAAAGGATGTATCTGAGTCTGCAAGATCTTCTTGTGCAGAGAATCACAGAATGTCAGGAGTTGGAAGGGTCCTTGAAAGATCATCTAGTCCAACTACCCGTCTTCTCCAGAGCCACCAAGATGCAAGGCGCCGGTGGTTATTTATTCTGCCTGAGACTTCACTATGAGCTCCACAATTTCTTCTGGAAGTCTCTCAGCTTTACAGATGATGAAGAAACCCTGTTGCCCTGCTTTTAAGATATCTAAAGGGAAACTTCCTTCTCATGCCTAAAGAGAGTGTCAACAAAGTCTGAACATACCTTGGCTGGAGGATGTCGAGGGAAATTCCACCATTCCCATTCAATCCCACCACAAAACCCGCTTTCATCTCATCACGTGCTTCTCCACACCCCCGTTGAACTACCTGTTAACAATTTGTGTAAGTCTCTCACCCAGAATATTACTGCTCCACCAGACTGTTGACTCCAATTTCATAAATGTGTAAGAAGTGAGCAAATTAAGTAGTATGAACTATGACAGTCCTCTGACACCGACAGTGTAGTGTACTGGCCCACACATGCTGTACAGCATAATGATTACATTACAATCTTGTGATATTATTCAAAATGACTTCAGATAAATGAATGATAAACTAGGGGTTATGCTTCCTTTATTACAGGGCTGATAAGGTAGCTAATCAGTGTCCAAGTATATGTCATTACATAAATTATGAACCAGGGTTTGATGTGTATTCCCACAGAGCCGGAGCACGAGTGTCATCTGGTATAAGTCTGCAGCCTGAAAAATGAATTCTGAAAACAACAGTCGTTTTTTTGTTCTAACTGTATTAATAAATTACTAATAAATAACCTTAAAAGGTTGTGAGGGACTCCTTTAATCTATTAGCAGAATTTCATAGTAACTAATCCGGGGGTTTCTTTCATATTGAAGATTAACTTTCCATGCAAGGCTTTGAACCCTCCTGCCCCCTCTGAAGGAATGATCTTTTGACAGCTCTGAGAAGAATAAATAAGGCATGCAGATCGCTCCTCAGCTGCCCAGAGTGAACCTGTTGCCATTTGGAAAGCTGAGTGGAAGGACTGAAGCTGGTGTTGAGCCTCTCAGCAAACCACTAACCAGTCTGGGTAGCTGGGACATGCAGATGCTGCTCATCGCTGTCTTCTTCTCAGAGTGGGTGGACCACAACAGCAAGGGCAATCCAGCAGCAACCTTCTCCCACAAACTGATGCATCCTGTTGTTTACACCTAAATATCACTTAGGGGAAAGGGCCCAGCAAGAGCTTTGGTGGCTTTTAGTGTTTCAGCCAAGGCCCTCTGCTCAGACATGGTACTTCCAGCAAAGAGCAAATGAGCAGCTTCTCTAGAGCTCTACGTATTATTTATGTGAAGTAACAGGTCTTAAGGTGGTCTGTTGTCAAGGTAGTGCAATGAAAGATTAAGAATAGATATTACTTTTGAGGTAGTAGTATGTGCCTGGTTTGGATGTTTTGATTATATACTTTTCAGAAAAAAAAAACCCAAAACTAAAAAAACCAACAAAAATCCCGTGGATCCAGGCCAATATAGGCTTTTTCAAGAAGTTTTAAAATATTGAAGAGGCTTTTATTTTTCTTCTTTTCCACACTGAAAAGTGTCTAGGCAAGGGAGGGGAAATGTCTCTTTTCTAGGATAACCACTACCTGTCAGAGGCCCTTTCTGAAGGCCTTTGACCTGGTCTGTCAGTGATGGTATCCCCACACGCTTCAGAAGAGCCGAGAGCTGAAGACCAACTTTTGGCTTCGCTCACACGTACCCAAATCCAGTGTGCTCAAGTCTGTAAGTCTGACAAGACTTCAAGGTTGAGTTCATCTTAACTGCAACTGAACTGAGCACATTTGAGTGAAGATTGACTTATAGAGCACTTGGATTTACAGATACTCCCAGGAATGTTTACATAGTTCTCTCGGTGTTTCAGCTGTAATCCTACTGCTATCAGAATTCAGGTTAAACCTTATTTTTCATTTAGTTGCCGAAATATAGTTGGAGAGTCACTTGTGACTTGTATAAGCATCAGAGAAAGAAATAGGGCTTTTCCTTTTATTATTGCCAGGGAGTATGTTCTCTATGTAAATTCTAGCTGCTCCAGTGGTGGCCAAAGGGATGGGTGAGTTGAATGATGAAGATGTGGGAATAACCTAATTACATATTTTGCTTTGACATTTGCTTGTCCAATCTGTCTGGGCTGCATCAGCAGAGCACTGGCCACCTTGGTCTTGTTACAGCAGCTGGAATTAGGAATATCAGACCTGCTGCTTGCAACCATCCCCTTGTTTCATTATGCTCCAACCACCAGCATCTCTGGATTTTCCTGGCATCCTGTAGCCCACCTTTTCTGGGAAGGAGCTGTGTAAGATGCCATATCTCTTCTTCTGCCCAATTTCTATTGGCAGGGGCTGGTAGAACAACAGAGGAGATACCCCTGACCCTCTGTGCCTACTCTGCAATAAGTGCCAGTTATGAGCATCAAATTGCCTGGGACTTCTGCAAGGTTAAGAGCTTTCTAAGCACTGCTAAAAGCATCCTTTAACAAATAAGGACAGTGTTATAACTGGCATAGAAAAGAATTGTCTGCACTGAAACCTCAGTAAAACTGTTCATGCCCATCCAAAACTGGATAGGAACATTCACAGATTTTACTAAGTGCAGAGAAACTCGTATTTCTACCTGTAAAATCTGTTTGATGACATCTCAGAGATGAATAATTCTTCCCAGAACTGGATGCCCAGATAGATTCTGGCAGGTACTACCCATCACAGCACTGGCACTGCAGACAGAATTACCCTTTCTAAGATTTTCTTCCTATTGTTTGCCATTTGGTGTTTTATGCTAAAGATCCTGTTCTTCAATACATAAATAAAGGAATAAACAAAGGGGCAAGTTAATCCTTCCTCTGGGCTTTCTGGGGAACTGACATTCCAAAAGTCCCTGAGCTCTGACTGTTGTAGTTTGGGTTCCATTCTGAGCAGTCCAGAAATAGGACACTGGACCAGAAATGAAGAAATTTGGGTTTTGCTCGTGGCTCTGCTGCAAACCCATTCCATGACCTCGGGTGAACCTCAGCCCATGCCCACGTGTACCCATCCATATGGAGAGGCCAGCAGATGGTAGCTGGACCTTTGTGGGGAAGAACTTGCTTCACTGCTGCTGGTGGCTCACACCAGCACTGATTTTGGATCTGAGACTTATCCATCCTTTGTGGATGGAGCAGATTTGGTCTGCAGTCAGGAACACGGAGCGCTGTGGTGCTGCTTTCGGAGCCGCTTTTCACAGATGCATTTTCATTTAATATTTTCAAATTATTTTCATTGATTATGGTATGAAAATGTTAAGTGTGAGGAAACTCATTAGAATTCTTTCAATATTCCTCTTTCACTCTTTAAGAGACACAATGTAAATTCTTCCCTGGGAAGCAGCGCTTGGTTGTTCTCATTTGCATCAGAGATGCAGGGAGTTGCACAGGATGGCACAGGACGTTGGATCAGCCCTTGAGAGCTTGATGTCTAATTGAAAACTAGACAAAGCAAGTGAAATGGAAGATGACAAAGGGGACAAGAGTAACAGCCATCAGATGGTGCCTTATGCTATCTAAGATCTAAGCTGGATGGCTCTGAGTCATCTGGAAGTACTATTAAAATTTAATTCATTAAACTCTCTACACCCTGATTACTCCTCAACATCAACAATTTGTCCACTTTTTTGTAGCTGTCATGACCGTCTCAGAGACTGATGAGATTTGAATGCTTTGAATAAACATCTAAATTGTGCATGTTTACCAAAATCAAATCCCAAAGTAAGCAGCACTCTCTGATCATTAGAGAGAACTCATCAGCCGTAAGCGAGAAATCAGTTCCTCCACTCAGGCTCTTCAAAAAGCCTCTATTCAGGGGAAAAAAAAAAAAAAGAGCAACAGGAATTGAAAATTTTCCTTAACTAATAAAGAAGTAGGTTGTGAACCCACCACCAGCTTGTTGGAGATCACAGTGATGATGAATGAAGGTCCCTGGGAGTCCTCTTCCCATATCCCCTCCTTCCCCTTGCTGGGACTTAATATTCATCAGATGAAAAAAACATTTTAGGGAGACTCAGGAGAAGGAAAAACATGTTTTAGAGGGATCATCTGTCCTTGAGTCAGTTGACATCCTCCAACAATATTTGAAACATGAGTTACAGTTGTCTCTTTTTCACTCTGATCCCTGGAAGCTTCTTACCTTAAGCTGTGGTGTTGCTTGCTGAACACAGCTTTGGCTGCTGCACCCCATGGACAGGAGGCACTGGGGGTTCAGGAGGTGAATGTTTGTGTGGTTCATGATCTCCACCGTGGTTCCAGGATGAGATCATGGCAAGGGGAGGGGGCTGGAGCACGTATGTGGAGGTTTCTGTGTTTGGAGTGGGTAGGGGGATGTGGTGACCTGGGAAAAGCATCCACTCAGGGGCTGGGCAACTGAGTTTCTTGCAATGTTCCTGGGATTTAGGGCCAAAGCATCATTTTTGCTCTGCAAAACCAGAGAGTGTGGTGCTTTCATGAGCCTCCTGGAGAGATGAGCTGTCAGGGGGCTGTGTGCTGGATGCTGGCCTTACATCCCCGCAGCAGTGTGGGGATGTCCCACCCCGTGTCCCTGGAACTGGGTTTCCACGTCCTAAAGATGTCATATAAGAACTTCTGTGACTATGTGATTCACACTGAGAAGTACAAGCAGGATCTTTATCCTGCAGGATCTTTTAAAAAAGAAAATGCAAGAGCAAAGCAGTTGCTCTGTCACCTACAATGACATGTGGCACTATGAAAGGAGAATTTATTGTTGTGTACAACCACAGGAACTGAACTGGGTATGGATTTTTTTTTCACTTTTACACTGTTCTCATCAGTTGCTTCACACTCACATTAATAACAATTAATTATAATTTTATCCTGATATAACTATGTTGACTGAAATAGTCTCACACAAGGGATTAATTTGAGCCAGTAAAGTTTTCCATCACTGCATTTCTTGCCTGTGTTTTTTCAAAGCATTATTATAATAAATTAACTTGAAAAATCATTAATTGTTCAATTGTTAATTGAAAAGTTAATCTTATTCTCCAGATTCTCCAAACATAAAACCTCTGATACTTCTCAGGAGATATTTACAGCCTGGGACCTGGGCAGTAACTGCACATGCAGCCGTCAGAGCTGTACTAAAACGTGAGGACAGTGGCAATTTTTAAAACCAAACCCAGTATTTACAAAGTGTGTTGCACACAATGGACAATATTGTAAAAGAAAAATATAATACATGTGCACAATAAGGTGAAAACAAATCCATTTTCATTTTTTATTTTGTTGACTGGTATATAAGGTTCTAAAAAGGAATTTTTTTTCTCTTCCCCCCTTTGTGAAGAACACGCTACAGATTTACAATATTATATTCCACTGTATACATTTGCTAACAAAAAATACCACTACTGTATCCACACCAGTGACAAATCTGCCAAGAAGTGACTAGTTGATATGCCTTTTTATTACTGCAGCTGCCTTGTTTTTTCTAGTCAAAATAAAAGAAAATCACAGGATCCTTAAAATAATAGCTGACAGCAGGTAGTTACTGAGAAATGCATGTCCCTGGCTCTTAACTTTGTAGCATCCATCCAGATGGCAGATTAGAGGCTGGGATCTGCAGGTTGGTGACAAATACACGGGTAATAGCATTCAGCTTGCCTAACTGTAAAAGTGAATTCACTATTCCTCTTTGATTGTAGACCTGACATGTCAGATGAGAGGAGGCTCTGGAAGGAGCTGCCAAAGCAACAGCACAAATAAACGCCAGACACAAGCGCCGCTTGATGTGGGATTACAAACACTGTACCCGTCATCAGTTCAGATTTAGCTGATATGTAAAGCCGGCGCTGGCACTACGAGCAGCACAGAGGCCTGACGAGCAGCACAGAGGCCTGACGGGTACCTGGGCCCGGCTGCAGGGATGGGCCGGCCTCTAATGGCTTCTCCCGCCAGGCCGCAGCCGCCACCGGCTTCGCCGGGAGGATGAGACGGGCCTGGAATTGCGCTCGCGGCATATGGCGCGCGGGGCCCTTAGCAGTCGCCGCCTGATTTGTCCCTCTGCCCTTCCCTGTGCTGGGTTATCAATCACTTGACTTTTGAACAGCCCCCATCCACCTCCCTCACACTAGTTTTTATTTTTTATTCTTGTTTTCCCCTCTCTTTTCATTCTTTCCCTGCGAAGCGCAAAACCAAACCCGGGAAAGAAGCGTTGTGAGCTCAGCCCTAATCTCTGAAGTCTTCCAGCAGCTCAATTACACCAGCCAATAATTAGTGGTGCACAACAGCTGAGGGTCTCTGGGCCAAGCCTTGCCCTCTGCATTAGCTACAGGGCAGCAGTCACATGTTGGGGGGGTCACTGCGTGGAAACGCTTCTGCGAGGAACAGGAACGATGGTCTCCAGACCCTCCCAGTGTCACTGAAGCTCAAGACCATTGTGCTCTGTTGTTGGAGAGAAGATGCTGGAAAAGGCAGATGAAACTCTGTGATGGGAAGAACTTTATCCCAATATTCCATTTCTACCTGTCATTATCAATATTGTATTATTGATATAGAAATATAGTGGCTCTTCTTTGTAACCTTTACATATCTTGCTGTCTCAATGAAGATGAAAAGTGACACCATTGGCTGTAGGAAGGATATGGGTGGAGAAAGTCTTTATCTTATAATTAATTACATCTCAGGGCTTTGTGTTCATAGTCACCTTCCAAATCCAGGCTGCTCTTTCTTTGCTAGGAATCTATGCATCGAAACCAGCTTCTTAAAAGGTAAAGGTTATGTAAATCTCAGGAAATCCCACTTTATATATGGATTTGTTGAACAGACATATGTAAGATAACGTGAAAAAACATACAGCAGATTAAAAACTGTTTAAATAGGATAAATAAGTATAGATGCATATTGTTTTTTGTTCCTAAAATGTCTATTTGTGACTTGTGGTTTGTCTTACCTTGCAACATCCATTCTTCCTGGACAGATGGTTTCTACCACCACCTTTTCTCATTTGTTGCTGTTTTTATTATCTCTATGGCAAATCATACTGAAAAACCAAAGGCAGGAAAGACCACGAAGGCATAGTGTGAAACTGCTGACTAATGGTTTCCCAAAACCAAGTCTCTCCAACCCAGTCGTGGTGGAATTAGCTGAGCAGATGTATGGCTGTCACATGTAGCACTACAGAAGTAATCCCCTTGCTAGCTCCTTTCCCAGGGTGCAAGAGTCTCCGTGATGATGGATAAACTGGGCTTTACATGGCACAGGTTTAAGGTAGAATTCTGGCTTAGTTCAGGGAATCCCCAACAGTGCAAGGAGAAGCAGAATTTGACTCCTTATCTTTGCTCAAAATTAAAGCTCAGCCAGATGAGAATGAAGTAGGGTTTATATATATATATATATATATCTTGGCGTGTTTAAAAGTGTTTAAAAGTGTTTAACAGATGGGTAGATGGGGTGCTTGAGGACATGGTCTAAGGGTAGACTTGGTGGCGGTAGGTTAATGGTTGGACCAGATGATCTTAAGGGTCATTTCCAGCCTTAAAATTCTATGATGATTCTATGATTCTGTGATTCTATGATTCTATTTGGGTTTTTTTCTTGGTCTATTAGACTCTTCCCAATCTGAACAAGCCTTTGGAGGTGAAGCATACCTGCAGTTTCACCCAGGTCCTTATCAAATTGCTCTGTGCCACTGCAGCGCAAACCAAGGATTAATCTATTTAGGTCAACAAATTGAAAAGTAATTTGAGGACATCAAAACCAGAAACCTTTTGAGGAGAACACAGGTCGGCAATGAGAGCAGCTATCAGTTTCTTGTATTGATCAAGTTTCAGTGTTTCACTTGATCTGCCCTGATATTTAAAATCTGTCTTCGCTCACTTCTGGAGGAGCCGTGTGGCGGCAGCACCGGCCTTGCAGCACTCGCCCGTCTCCCCTCGGTACCCACAAAAAGTTTCTTCACCAGAGACCTGCTTCTCCCATACCTGATTTATTGCTCACAACTCTCAGTGTTATTGCACAGTCTCTCTCCTAAATGATACTGAAGCTCAGATAATTCTGTTTACCAGCTAGTCATCTAATCGTCTCTTTACATAATCATATTTATATTAAGTAGATAGAACAATTAACTTTGTTTTAAGTGTAGTTATTTGAAATACAGTAGTGGTAATATCTGCCAGAAGCAAATAAACATATTAGCAGGAAATGCTTAAATGATCTGGATAACCCTATGAGCCAGCATAGCAGGTGGTAATATCCTGTTTTTAAATTACATTTCAGCAAGTGAACATAATAAATCCTCTTGTGTTATATATTTCGCTGGTAGCAACTTATACTCACATTATTCTATTTGACCTCATTACTGCTAATCATTATCACATTTTTAATAGCTGCCACAGTGAGTGAAACAGTTAATACAGTATTTCTTGCCGAAAGAGAGCCTGTCAGGTTATTGATGACAAATTAAAATTAATAAAGAAGATCTGTGTTGAATTTGAGGGAATGGAATAACTGCGAGCATCCAGATGATTGGAAAGGCCTCTGGGGTACTCTGTGAAGAGTAATGTTTTTGGTGTACGTGTATTGTCTTGAAAGGAACGCTAAAACTGCCAAATCTCTGCTTTTGCCTGGAAGACTTCCTGAAATAGGAGCTGTATTCTTTTGGCCCTCATCACATGTAATTTATCCCTGGGAGAGTTATTTCCCGCTCTGTACACCTCTGCTCGGCGCTGTAATAACAGCCAGTTGCTGGGGCTCTGCGCTTTTATTTACCTCGCTGAGGATCTTTACAAGAACCATCACCAGCAGGTCCAGATGAGGCAGTAAATAAGTAAAAGTCCAACACTGAATTCCTTCCCTGGCTCTTTGCTGAAAATTTAGCCCGTCCCTATTTATTTAAAACTTTCTGGGGCCGCACAAACCTCCTGGAAGCGGCGGCAAAGACTCGTTACCCGCCGGCGCCCGCGCGTTTCCCCTCGCCGCGGTGCCGACGGGGGGGGGGGGGGACCGGGCTCTCGCTAACCAGTTTTATGAAAAATTAATGCATTTACATATCCTCCAAAAGCTCCCTCTCCTTGTTTAAAGAGCAGTGTTTATTAGAGGTGAGGGCTCCGTGGGGACGGGGCTGCGTGGCGGGAGCCGTTCCCCGTCGGGGGAGGGCAGTTCAAGGCCATCCCGAGGTCCTGAATTAATTGAATGTCGCGGTATTAGCTCAGTCCTTAGCAGACAGTAGTCCAGGCCGTGGAATCACCAGACATAATTTTGACTGTGCCCAGGAGGCATACCAGGGAGACTGAATTATCTCTTACCAAAAGAGAAAGTAGTCCTTGGAGGTCAATGGTGGGGGTCGTCGGTGGGTCAGCGGAGAGAAACGTCAACGTGAGATCTGCCCTTAAAAAAAAAAAAAAAGGAAAAAAAAAAAAACGTAATAATGGTCCAATTATCACACGTGAGCAAGTGGTGGGGAATTTCTGCTCACAAAAGGGGATTTTTGTTTTGGAAGAGAGGAGGAGAGGGATGCTGGTAGCAGAAGTAGCGTTGCAGTGAGGTGTTTGTATGAATTTTTTGGGGAAAGGAAAATAGAAGGCGACGATGTTAATTGCTTGGGAGCTGCTACGCTGCAAAACTCTTCCACAGCATGTGGAGGGTCCATCCCTATTTTCTTGGAGAGTGAAACAAATCATACACTCTTCTGTTCTGTAGTACTGATGTGCTTTGCATACAGGAAGGTGATGCTTTTGCTTTAAACACATCACCTAAATGAGGAGTGGCCCAAAATAGAGTCGTTTCTTTTAGTAGGTTTTCCCCATTTGGAGAGGGGGTGGGAGGGAAAGTGGTGTTATTGGCCTCTGAGTTGGAGAAAACTGGGGCAAATCTGAGAGCTGTGAACTCTGGCCACAGGTTCAACCACAGCAATCCCTTCCCCCGCTGCCGGCCTGAGACACAAGCTCCTTGTTGAGCCTGATGCTCGGGGAATGGTCCTGGGATTAAGGGCTGCCAGGCAGTCAGACCTCTGTTTACACCTAGGAATCCATCCCTGTGCACAGGGTTGAGGGTGCTGAGAGCCTCAGCCCCCAAGGAGGAACTTGGTGCAGTTTGCACGGTTGACAAACACCACTCAGATTGTTCAGCCTGAGAAATTTGAAGTAAAAAATATAGGAAATGAGGAGTTAATTCAATTAAACGTTTTCCCACCCACGTTTTACCTTTCCTCACCACCCAAGGGAATCATTCCTGGGATGTATATCACCAGCAGACTTATTTTTACCATTATTTTTAACTTAATGAGTATACCTTACACATCAGAGAGAAAGCACAAAGGTTAAATTTTACATTAAGAGCACATTGCAACATGGTATGCAAATATCCCTATGCAAATCTAAAGCCACCCGAAGATAAATGCCTTATATTTTTAACCAGTTAACTATGACTGTGAAGTATGGTGCAAGATATTCAGTAGTTTCATTTTATATCTTTCTTGTAAATAATGCATAAAGTATGTAGATGTTGTCAAAATATGATTAAGCTATTAGCTTTATAGTTTTCATAGTTAAGAATGTGTTCAGCATGTAGCTCGTAATAACTCATTTCCAAACGCAGACACCATTAGGAAATATTTCTTGTTCAAGTGAATGTTATCATGTGACATAATGATTTTGCTTAAAACCAAGTTAAATGAGGAGTAAAATTAAACAATATTGCATGAATTGTGTTTGACTAATTTTGTGTCACATTATATTAGCCAAGCTTTCAAAATATGTGTTAATGACAAATAGTGTAAGCCCCTAACATACTTTATACGTCTGTAAAGTCACCCTTAAGTCATTAGCTTTTAAAGGTTCATTTTGTTTGCAGTTTTTGTAGCCACTGGCTTTTTAGTGATTACTTTTGTCTATGGAACTAGACATGATTAAAAAAGAGATATTTTACATAAGTCTTTGGGACTTATTGCCGTGTTATGGGGGCATGCTGTGCGCATTAGAACAACGCCGAGTGAATGATGAGCTCTACAGTTTGGAGGTAAACGTAGTTAAGGGTGAATTTTAATGCTGACATCGTATTTACATAAGAACCACACTGAGCAACCAGGCAAACAGATCAACAGTTTGTTCCTTTTACATCTGGATTTGTCAGTTCCCTCCTATACAAAGATCTTTCATAGCAAGTTCAATGAAGTCTTACAGATCTCGGTGTCAATAAATCAACACCCCAATTTTCTTCTGTGAGATAATTGCTCAAAGTGCTGCCATGTTTGGCAGTGGGGACTTGCAGCCTTCAGAGCATGGGTGGAAAGGCTTCTTCAGGCTTACTATTGCTGGGGTAAGACTATACATGTAAAGGGGTTGTGGTGCTAAACAGCTGCACTGGTTTCTTTTCTGGGTGGGCATTAGGGCTTATTGGATCCTGCACAATCAGATGGACAACTCTGGTCTCTAGTTCACTGCTTTATTGAAATTGTCTGGGTTACCTCCATCCTTTTCTGTCTTGCAGCTGTTGGAGATGTGAGGGGTATCAGCAATTGGAGAGCTCAGCACATGGAGATGAGTTTGGGAGAACCTTCCCTTCAGTTCAGCATCCATCCTGTGGTGTGTTCCACCTTTCAGCAAGGCTCCCCTTCTAATTTCCATCTTGTGAGGAAGCTCTCTGCAAAAACACCTGTCCTTGTTTCCATTAAGCAGAACTGATTTTCAGAAGCCAGTTAAATTCTCAAAACATCTATCTTGCTTCTCATACTCCCAGCTCCTACCTATAACTTTTGGTTTTGCACATTCATCAAAACACAAGTGTTTTGCCAAGAGCATGGGCTTTCTTATCTCAATCCCTATTAGTCAGATGTTGATGCAGCTCAGCTGAGAAGTTCCCACAGCAGCTGGCAGGGTTTTTAGCAGAGAGGAAAGGTGGGTGTTCAGCTGGGCTCTGTGTGTCACTCTGAGGATTTCAGAGGTCTTTACCCCATCACTGGTCACTCAGAAACAGCGTGGTCTTTTCACGTGGAAACCAGGGCCAGGTAGGAACAATAGCAGCTCTTGAATCTTTCCAGAGGGGGATAAAACAACTTTTAACATGGTCATCTCTTCCTGTAGATATTTAGCTATTAAAAAAGAGATAAAAAACCTCTTCTGATAGGCTGGGGTGATGCTCAGCAGTGTCACATGGCTGGGTGGGAGGTAAGGGCAGCGTGTCGAGGAAGGTGGAAAGGTGCAGAGAAAAGGCAACGCGGTGTTTTTTAGTGTTTCAACGTTCAACTTCTTTGATAAAATCTTCATTCTGCCCACCCTACCCCTGTGCCTTAGAAAGCTACAGCTTTATCTCAAGAATTTTCCCTCTGGACACTTGTCAGAACAAAGAGTATGGACTTTGCATATCATTTATCCTCTTGTATATAAGGAGCTTGTCACATCTTAATGTTGAACCTCACCAGAGAGCAGACCTCTTGAGCACTCCGTGCTATGCTTTGCATTTGGGTGGGAAAAGCAGATCTGCAGTGCCTCTCCAGCTCCTGCCTGCCACTCCTGGCTGCTCTGCTCGCTCCTGCCGTGCCACACGTGTGGCAGCTCCGTGGCGTGGAAGGGGGGCGGCATCACCCTGCGAGAGGCGCTGGGCAGAGGAGGGAAAACCTGGGGAAGACTGGGGTTGTCTTGAAATCACTTTGGAGGTGGTTGAATTCCTTTATTGAATTCTTTCATCAAACTTCTGATGTGATTTTGTTATATTTCCATGAAATACTAATTGGTTGTCAGGACTCCACGATGAGAACTCAAGCATGGTGTTGAAGTGGTGGTATCTCTGTGTATTCTTAAAAAAATAAAATAAAAAACCCCTCAAAACCAACAAGTTAACTCTGTAATTGCCCTTCTGATACATTGACCAAACTGAAGGTTTGAAGCCCAAGCCTTCAGAACGATGACCTGGCCACATTTTGCTGTGAAAGAAACAGGTTATTGTCGCCTGGGGGAGGTCTCCATGACAGGGAGAATGTGAGTCCTGGCTGGAGAGGGAGGACATCAGCTTGCCCAGCTGATCCTGGACCAAATCCTGCAGCTCTGCTGGGTCCAGGACACTCATCTGGGGTCAGGGTCCCTGTTTGCCATCCCAGTTACCCAAAATCTGGACAAAGAGGTGGCTCATGAAGAGACTTGGATTTCTAAAGATCACAACAAAGATCTTNCTGGGCCTTGGCTTCAGGGAACGTGGTGGCAAGGTTTTCCTCTTGCCTGCATGATGCCCTGCACATATTGAAAGGATGCTAATGTATATATACCCCACTGCTTGGTGTTTAAGATAGATGATGGGGAAAAAAACCAGTTGGTTTAAGGTAGGGCAGAACCAGTTGTCAGCCATAGTTTCTGCTTAAAAGTGTTAGTTGTGTTTAAAAGTGTTCTGTTTGAGGAAAGTCTTTTGTGTGCATCAAGGTCTTTTCACACAGCTGAAGCTGAGCTCATGTAGACTAAGAGCTCTGAGAGTCCCCATCCTCCAGTGACATCAGGACATTTGCCTACTTATGTTGCTCTGTTTATTTAAAGGGTCCTTTCAGATCCACTCTGAATGGATTTGCAAAGGTGAAGGTGGATCAATCCCACACTGTTCTGCTCTGGAGGATATTGCAGCCAGCTCCAGCTCCAGCTCCAGCACCAGTCCTGGAGCCCACGGTCACTAGATGCAGTGGGCTGCAAGGAGGACTCAGAGTGGGCATATATCCAATACATGTGATAAAAACTGGGTATTTTTGAAATTATTTGCTCTTTCAGTAATAGCCTGATGTGTCGCTGCCGTTGTTTATAGAATAGTTTTGATCAGCCTGGTTGAGGATCATTGTTCCAGATACACTCCCCAAACCACACCTGCAGCAAGGATAGGTGGCTTCCTTCCCAACAGCCCAGTTTGCAGTGTTCCCCAATAATAAAGCAGTGGGCTTGTACCCTGGAGGGCTGGTTTTATTGTCACCATTGACTGACACAGGGTAAGTCACCTATGATCTGTGTCTTGTTCTCCTGTTGAGAAAATGGATCTGCAAGATGTCTGTCAGACATTCTGTGTGCAAGTCCTATGTGAAAGCTATTCTCAGCTTTAATTTGGGGAAGTGTAATAGATATCTCCACTGTAAAGAGAGCTAAAATTAAATAAATTGTAAATTAAATTGAAATAATATAACATGAACCTCTTCTATTCAAAAGGTGCAGATGTCCAGTGCTACAGACAGTCCTAGGAGAGTTCTTGGGAGCAATTATCTGCAGTAAACTTGATGTCAGCATCTTTGGTGGATTAGAGCCAAATCCAGTTGCTCTTCTCCACCATTGCCAGGTGGAGGTGTGGGTCTTGCAGGACTGCAGAGAGAACAGCTTTGGGAAGCAGGATCTGGTGGGTTGTGTGTCAGTGCCAACACAGACTGGTAGGACAAGGCAAGGGGCTTTGATATTTAAAATTTATTTATTTTTCCAGACTTTTTAACATGCAAAGTACTTTCCTAATATTGAGAATTTTGAAAAGGATGTGCAAGAACCCTTGTCATCCCATCCTTCTGTGAATTTTCCAACTTCACTTCAAAGTTCAGTGGGCTTGCTGGCAACTTTCAGGAGAGAAAGGCTGTCAAGGAAGATGTAAAACACCAGAATGGTTGGAGATGGTCCTGATCATATTAGCTAATACTCTGCTGACTCCTGATTAATAGTCTGGGTTCAATCTATCATGATGCAATGACGGGTCTGCCACAGTATTACACAGAGTTGATTGAACTGGTGATTTCCATAGCTATTTCTGGAAGATCAGCAGAAGAAAAACAAAGCAGGTGAAATGGATCGCTGGCAGTGAAGCTGTTTAAATATTTATAAAACAGTTAGCTAAGATTCAGAATCCATTTAAAATATCCAAATTTGATACAATAAGATGAATAATTGCTCTTCCATTACACCGTTCCACCTATTTATTTATTTATTTTGCTTTTAAATTTGTATCACCTCTTTCTCTATGACTTGTTGAAAGGTTTTGAAGGTAATATATTGTCCTTGGATCAAACTGTGAATGAACATAATTTGGTTATCTGGAATAATGACAGTTTTTTTATGAACAGAGCTATTGCTTTACTTTGCTTTGTTGAGAAATCAAAAAAAAAGTAAAGGAAAATGGGAGAGGAGAGGGAAAAGGAAAAAGAAAAGGTAAAAGAAAAGGTAAAAGGAAAAAGAAAAAGAAAAGGAAAAAGAAAAGGAAAAAGAAAAGGAAAAAGAAAAGGAAAAAGAAAAGGAAAATTAAAATGAAAATGAAAAAGAAAAAGAAAATGAAAATGAAAATGAAAATGAAAATGAAAATGAAAATGAAAATGAAAATGAAAATGAAAAGCGAAAAGAAAAGAAAAGAAAAGAAAAGAAAAGAAAAGAAAAGAAAAGAAAAGAAAAGAGAAAAAGACCTATTTGCCCAAAAGAATTTGTTTCAAGGGAAAAAAAAAATTATTTTACTTCTATAATGGAAAATCACATTATTATATCAACAGAAAAAAACCTCAAACCTTAAATGAATTTAGATATAGCTTTTAAAATTAAAATAAAAACTGTCCCTTCTTTAGAATGCAAGAGTTATGTCTGAAGGAAAATATTTAACGTTTTAAATTCAACAGTGTTCCCCAGACCCTCTAGTACAGCCCAGTGTATGCTTAGAAAGAGCTACTTCATCTATTTAATTAAGAGAAACTACTATCAAAGCAGATTTCGCATTTAAAATTCGTGTTTAAACTTCTCGCAGATTAAGTGAGCTTAAACAGTTGCTATTCCTGACTTTAACAGCATTATAAAATACATTAGAGATTGAGAGGATAAAATTCTGCCATGTTAGGTTATAACCTAACTGCTATTTGCAGTTGTAAGGACTACTAATGGCGCAGGGACAAGATTTATTATAGTAAAGACATCCTGCTTAACATTACCCTTGTCATTCCATTAATAATGACTGCTTATGAGCCATCTCCTTGGCATCTTTGTTGTCCTGAAAACTTAAAACTCGCAGCACAATTCTTTACGATGTGCTACATTGCCCCCTCTGGGTATTCCTGACCATTATCCCATTTGGTTATATTCAAAACCGCTGCCTCCTGAGAGAGCATTAGGGCCGACCTTTAACCCCGCAATATTCCTGGTTCAAATGGCGTAATAACACGTAGTGAATATTTACAAGCATACTTACGCTATAATAGAGTACTGCTGCGAACATTAGCACATATTTTCTGCTCAATCAGGCTTTGATGTAGAGCTTGGCTCGTACCCTGGAGAAAAGGCAGTCCCCAATAAGCTGTGCTAGTGAAACACCCTTGAACCTGAGCGGCT
The DNA here is from genome assembly GCA_013399135.1 of Heliornis fulica. Lineage (NCBI taxonomy): Eukaryota > Metazoa > Chordata > Aves > Gruiformes > Heliornithidae > Heliornis > Heliornis fulica. Next base: position 64,471 of record VXBZ01000881.1, read on the forward strand.
TACCCAAGGCGAGGCGCCGCCATGCAGATTAGCAGGCCGACCTCCACGCGCGCGACGCTGACGGTCCCAGCGGCGCGGTGCTGCGGATGGGTTGGTGGCTTCTCGACGGGGAAATGTGCTGGGGGGGTGTGGGGGGGGAAGGTGTGGCCCTAGTGTGTTACCTGGGTGGAGAAAAGGTGATCTTGGGTGTGGAGGGAAAATTAGAAGAGACGCGGTGGTGAGGAGCAGAGCTGCTACTTCATAGAATCATAGAATTGTTAAGGCTGGAAATGACCCCTAAGATCATCCAGTCCAACCATTAACCNCTCCTCGTAGGGCCTGTTCTCCAGACCCTTCCCCAGCTCCCTCAGCCTCCTCGTAGGGCCTGTTCTCCAGACCCTTCCCCAGCTCCCTCAGCCTCCTCGTAGGGCCTGTTCTCCAGACCCTTCCCCAGCTCCCTCAGCCTCCTCGTAGGGCCTGTTCTCCAGACCCTTCCCCAGCTCCCTCAGCCTCCTCGTAGGGCCTGTTCTCCAGACCCTTCCCCAGCTCCCTCAGCCTCCTCGTAGGGCCTGTTCTCCAGACCCTTCACCATCCTCGTTGCCCTTCTCTGGACACACTCCAGAACCTCAACATCCTTCTTGAAGTGAGGGGACACTTCCCTGTCCTGTTGGCTTCCTGCTCCTCTCTCCATCCCTGGCTGTGACATCCTTGCGTGGTTGTCCCTTTCCTTGCTGTCATCCCAGGTGCCTGTCATGTGTTTTCTGAGGGGACAGCAGAGATCTGGCAGCAGCCGTAGGATCCGCGCTTGCTTCTAGAGTGACCCCTTGAACCACCGGCTCTCGCAGCACGTCCTGCTCTGGCAGCGCTGGCCGAGCTGGGATGGGATGCTTCATGCTTCACTCCTAGAACCATAGAGTCCCTTGGGTTGGGAGAGACTTTTGAGATCATGGAGTCCAAGCCCAGGCTGACCCTGGCCATGCCACCTCTAGACCATGTCCTTCAGCACCTCATCTCTTGGCCTTTCTAACCCCTCCAGGGATGGGGACTCCACCACTGCCCTGGGCAGCCTGTCCAACACCTGACAACTCTTTCAGGGGGGAAATTCTTCTCACCTCCAACCTCAATCTCTCCTGGGGCAGTTTGGGACCATTTCCTCGTCCTGTTGCCTGTTAACCAAGGGAAGAGACTGACCCCACCTCTCCACAGCCTCCTTGCAGGAACTTGTAGCTAAGCTCTCGCTGTCTTCTCTTCTCCCAACCCCTCCCAAACTGACAAAGTTTAATGGGGGGAGAGTTTTGCCACCCCATGGCATCACACACTGTTGTTCTGCAACTGGCATCTGTCCCTGCCCCACTGCTGTCCTGCTCTGACAACCGTGGAGGCATCTGTGACCCTCTCCAGCCTCTCCATCCCCACACACCCAAAATTTCCCATACTGGAGGGAAACAGTGGGGTGTCTGCAGGTACTTGCTGCACTTGGACATTTCCAAATTGGTGCACATCACGTTGGCTCAGATGAAATCTGAGGGCAGTGGGAAGGTCTATCTCAGCCCAGTTAACAGCTTCAGTAGTCATTTGGGTGTTGATTCCTCTAAGTTTGTTCCCCTTGAACACTGTTTCCTCCTTCCTTGAGAACAAAGATATTGTTTTTAGCTCCTTAAATGCTCCTTAATGTCATCAAATCCACTTTTTCTGTGTTTTGCCTCTTTTCCCTTTCCCCATGAAGAGCCCAGATGGAGAGCGGAGGGTTGATTGATCCTGTACCCCAACCCGCTCCTGCTCGTTCCCTGAGTTTCAGGCCTTGGAGGAGAAAGGGTCACCTCATGGTTTTATTGGTTTATGAGCCTGTAGTTAATCTGCTTAGAGAAGAGTCAGACACAGAGGTAAAACGAGCTTTTGAAAGAAGAGTCTCTTGTGGTTATGAAAAACTTTGACTTGGCGATATCTGCCTGTCTTCAGCCAAAGACAGAACAAACCTTTATTTTCTTGGTGTGACTTATAAACCTGTTACAGTTTTTGCATTAAAATTTCCCTATACAAAGGAGATGTCCATTTTTGATATTTTATTCATAAGATCCCTCAAGGTGTCATTGAAATTCTTGCAGTCTTTCATCAGCATGATCCACTCTTGGAGAGTACACCTGCACAATAGATGAAATGGTTGTCCTCAGAGAATAATGGCAGCCATCCTGATATTAATTTGGTTCCAAGTAATTATCAAGTTCATATCTTTCAGTTTGCTGAAACTTTTTCTTCCTTTTGATGACTTTTTCTTTTTTTTTTTTTTTTTTAATAGAGATAGCAGGGTTTGTTAGAGCTGCTCCAGACCTTCTGTACTAGCTAGTCCTCTTCTGCAGGACTTCAAGTCAGGTTGATAATTTAACCATGACAGGCAGTTGTCTGCCTTGTCCTCAAACCATTATTATATGGCATGTGAAAACCAATAATGTGCCCCACAGAAATTCTTAACTGATATGTCTAGTTAATGCTCTAGGAAAATAACACACTTGATATGAACCATATTCATCTGGAGTAGTGTGTGTGGTGGTGGGCTCCCTGGGTCAGGAAGGACTGGGAGCTACTGGAGAGGGGACAACAAAGGGCTATGGAGATGCTGAGGGGACCAGAACATTTCTCTGATGAAGAGAGGCTGAGGGACTTGGGACTGTTTAGCCCAGAGAAGACTGAGGGGGATCTAATCAGAGCTGATAAACCCTTGAGAGGTGGGGTCAGGAGGATGGGTCAGGATTTGGTTTGTAACAGGACAAGAGGCCCTGGACACAAACTGGACCAGAGGAAGTTCCACCTAACCCTGAGGAGGAACTTCTGTCCTGTGAGGGTGGCAGAGCCCTGGGCCAGGCTGCCCAGAGAGGTTGGGGAGTCTCCATACCTGGAGACATTCCAACCCCGAGGTCCTGGGCGCTGTCCTGTGCAGCCTGCTCGAGGGGAGCCTGCTCCAGAAGATCTCCAGAGGTCCCTGGCAGCCCCCACCAGTTTGCAATGCTGTGATTCTCTATGCTGGCATTGCACTATCAAATACACCCATCAATTTTGTGTATCAAGTACACAAAAGAGAACCAGGTACAAGTCTGCCATGTTCTTTCTCCTGACCATTCAGATATTTTATTTTTTCTAAAATAACTTTGAAAAGTGCAGTCACATTCCCTCAAATCTATCTCCCACTATGGAGAGCATCAACTGCCATAAGCAATGTTTCTCCAGTGGTGGAGGGACAACTCAGAACCTCAGAGGTCAATCTGGAGAAGGTGCTTCAGTCATTAATATTTTCAAACTTACTATGAGCCATCTACATTTTAGTGCACTTTAGAGGGGGGAGTACTCCTGGATCCAGCCCATGGCACAGCTTGGGCAGGGCAGCTCCATGGCTGTGAGCACTTGGTGTGTGTTTTCTTCATCTGAGTGTGATTGTGTGCAGATATGTATATTAAACATGTATATATGCATATATTTAGGTTAAGAAAAAGTATTAAGCCATGAAAAGGCAAGACCAGCCAAGGAAAGTCCAGCAGTACTTCTACTGACATAAATCCTCCAGCCCTTTTTTTAAAGATGCCCCCACGCTCCAGTGGGACCTCAGTGCATCCCAAAGGACTCTTCCAGTGCCAACAAAAACTGTGAGCCTTTTGATGAGCTGAAGAAGTCCTTAAATCCAATTAAAGCCTTGCATCTCAAGGCCTGAAGGGCACAGAAGAGTGCAAAGCCTGCACCCGGGGGGACCAGCCCCACCAGCGATTTTTATTTAAAAATAAAAAATTTTAAAAAAAAGTATTATTTTTATTTAGGAAACCTTTTGCCTCTGGGTATTTCTGCAGCATGGGGGTCTGGGCAGAGGAGGAGCCCAGCAGCTTTCTTCAGATTATTAGGAGTTTCTCCTTTCCCCTGGCTGTTGCCAACCAATTTGTATTTTGAAGGAAGCCTGCAAGAAATTTTGTGTTTTCTTCAATTCTTTCAGTTTATTTCTGTTCACACAGCTCTCCTTTTTCCCCCCATTGGCAGTAAATCCTTAGGCTGAGCCATCCATTTATTACCAGTTGGCAGTTGTTCAGTCTTCCAGTCTACAGTGATCTGTTTTTAGCTGCCAATAGTGCAGCATTAACAAATCTGTTGTGATATTTATCTGTGGCAGTGTCTTTTGTTAAATGAAGAATACAAAGTTTAGGACATACTATATTGGTATTTTTATTGCATCAGGTAGGGCACTTAAAACTTCCCTCCCATATTTTTCCAGCACAGGGTAACATCCCTAGCGCTCCCTGCATCCTATGATGCAGTTTTCTCCTATATATTTTTCAGATGATGCTTCTTGAAAACAGCAGGTTTGGTGGGAATACAGTTTGTGGTTTTTTTTCCTTGGTGGTTTCATAGAGAAATCTCAGCATCATGGAAAACAGTGATTAACCTGTTGAACTGGGTTTTATTTTTTTCCATTTTTCTCATGTGTGTTTATCTGGACTTTTACTTGGAGAAGTCTTTTGCCCACTCTGGAGATCCCAGCACCTCGGGCTGGCAGCCCAGGGCTTTATCAGAGGGCACATGCCCCTGCTTGATGGGCCAGGGAACGGGCTGCATGCACACCAGCAAAAATAAAAGTCCCCACTTTTGTTTATTTATTTACTTACTAACTTATTTTTAACAGTGTGACTTATAATTTGCATTAACATAGGGCAGCACTCACTGGATAATTGTGTTCCCTCTTTTTGGAGCATATTGGTGGCTTTAATTAACGAGCCTGCAGATGAACTGGATAAAAACTACATCTCACAGTGCATCTACACCTTTCACAGTCATCATATACTTAAATTGCAAATTCTGATGAACTGTAACCTGGTGTCTTATGGCTCCTCATTCTACATTTCCCTACAGATCTTCTCTCTTCAGTCATGTCAGAGCTGGGGGCTGGGACTTAGTAAAGGCTACAGCTGTGTTACACTGAGGACACCCCCCCACATTCAAACGGTGTGAAGGGTCTGACTTAAGACCACAAGGACAGAAAATTGAGGATGCAAACCCTCTGTCCACTCTAGACTTATTTCCCTTGAGCAGCTTCAGCATCCTCGTGGTCCATTGAGCAGCTTTAGCATCCTCCTGGTCCAGAGGCTGTGGTAGAGGCAGCCCCATGGTGCTGTTTTGGTGCTGTTTCAGTGGTGCTTCACACACCCATTGCTGGTTCACAGCAGGCAGGGAACCATCCTGATTGGAAACTCCTCCAATCAATGAAAAAGGCAAAACCTCCAATAAATTAATCCTGTCAAAGACGTGATTGCAAGAGGAGGGTTTTTTTTTCAGTCTGAAATGAGGTTTGGCAAATTTATTAACATCTGGGAACAGGGCTGTGGATGAGGGAATTTAAGTCACTGCTAACATCAGTCTATAATGCTCTGTGACTTTACATGTGTAATTTTAATTTCCAGAAACAGACTTTGATGCCAAGTGCTTTATAGCCAGTGGGTTGACTTCCAACAAGCTTCAGGAAGTTTGGTATCAGGCCTGCAGTGACAAAACCCTGACGGAACGTGTTTTCTTGCACTTAAAATTAAAGATGCCTTCTTTTGGATGTGGCCATTAAAAAATTCATTTTCTCAAAAATCCTGTGTTTAAAAACCTGGAAAGCACAAACCTCAAACCTTTGTAGTGGAGGATGAAGATGTTACATGGGCACTTTTAATTCATGACATTTCCCTTTGGCCGATGCTGCTGGTGTTTGTGAGAGGCTGTTGCTGTAGCACAGATTTTTCTGTGCATTGAATGTCCTGTATCACTTTACATTAAATAGTTTTACTAATCTCTCACTTTTAGAAATCTCTTTTAAAGGTTTGTAGGAGTGAGGGTCTTAGTTCAGTACTCTGTTCCCACTGGTGATCTTTCAAAATAAAAAGATTCACGCAGCCGCAGTGAGGTAACTGCATTTCTCCTGTACCGTGGGAGCCTCACACCTTGTGATCCTTTGCTAAATATAAATATATAAAGCTTTAAAAATGGTCTGAAGCCTGGTGGCTCTGAAATCCCTCGAGGGCAGGGATGGGCAGGATCCTGTCAGTGGGATGCAGGATGCTCCAGTTCCTCCGCACCCCTGGCAGCGTGTCACCTTCCACGTGATGAAGATTTTGGGGTGGTGAGTGTGCCTTCAGCCCAGACCTTGGCTGATGGATCCATGGGGCTGCTGTGCCCCGGGTTCTGTGGAGCTGAGTGCAGTACAGGATCAGGTTCAGTCACCTCTGGTGGATTCAGGCTTAGTTATGACTTTTTTTTCCTCTATTTTTTTTCCCTGATGCCTTTTTTCTTCAGAAATGTGACTGCTTATAATCAGTTTAATGCAGATGAAACCATTACTTTTTCACTCTTCAGAAACTCTTTATGCTTCTTAATTAAAGCCTTTGTCTGAACACAAAATAATTAATACATAAAATGAAGCACGGGGAAAGAATCAACTGTGAAACTAGTCACTCAGTTGTATATTTAAACAATATTTAATCATTAGAGTAACACAGTGCTTGCACTTTTGGAAAGAAAACAAGCCTTATACTTCATGTTTATTTAACACTTTGACTAGTTCATTCTTGGAGGTATGAAATGAGGCTTATAGAGTGCCAGAGCAGTAAATCATATGTTCTGAAAATTACTGGGTCTTAAACAGTAGTGTCATTTTAAACCTAAACAGTTCGGTGGTGCACCAGCATATAAAACTGACCTCTTATAACAACATCTACTGTTTACACTGAAAGGCAAGTAAAGGAAATAAAAACAAGGCATAAAATACGGTGCAGTAAGGATGTCATTTACTTGTGTTCCTGCCTCTGTTCTGGATACTGATGGGTGTGATAACTTTCATACTGTAAGATGCAAAAAATGCCATGGTTCTGCATATATGTGCATATACTGACTGAGTGTGGACAAGAACTTGGGTAGCATCTGACACCCAAGGGCTTTCCATGGGCATTTGCTCAGATTTTAAAACACATTTCATTTGGCAACCTGCTTGCTCACTTTATAGTAACTGTTTTGGGTTTTTTTTTAACCAGTGTTCTAATGAAAGAGTTGATTGTCAGGGATATTTGCTGGAAGAAAAACAAATTCAAAGTGAATATTCAGTTTCTTTTGTGGAGAGTGAGAATTGGTAGGTGTGATTAGCTTACACTTTGCTTACAAGCCCGAAAGCACTGGTTCACGATGGGCTGCAGATGGGTTTTCATAACCAGCCTCCTACTTGGATTCTGAATGACCACAGAGTTTGGCTCAAAACCAATCATTTTTGTTGTACTTCAGAGAGGAGATAAGATTCTGTGTAGTGCATAAGTGAATATTTGCAGTGATGAATTATTTGGGAGATGCCCCTCATCCTGAAACATCGTTCACCTCCATGGTTTGGTGATACAACACATATAAAATCATTGTGGTGATTTGCTGTTGGTTTTGTTGCTTTGATGGGTGTGTTTTTTTTTTCCTGAGGAGGATGCAATTCTGAGCTCTCAGGACATGAGTCCCCAAGCATTGGAACAGGCTGCCCAGGGAGGGGATTGAGTCCCCATCCCTGGAGGGGTTTAACAGACGGGGAGATGCGGTGCTTGAGGACATGGTCTAAGGGTAGACTTGGTGGCGGTAGGTTAATGGTTGGACTGGATGATCTTAGGGGTCATTTCCAGCCTTAACAATTCTATGATTCTATGTATTAGCCATGCATAATGTTCCTATAGGATCACACTGATATTTCTCTGCAGTTTGATTCTACAAGGTTTCTTAGGTAAACATTATATTGGTTTTAAGGCTATGGACTGCCAGATGAAGTGTCTCAGAAGCTGGTGACCAAAGTTGAGATCTTTGCTGAGATGGGACTTCTTGTGAAGTAAAGAAGTCCTCCCTTCACAAAAGGCAATGATATTTATTTCCATGGTAATACCACATTTGTCCCTTGTGCTTCTACAAGCACATCAAGAGGCTAATGAAGAGAAGTGACAGGCTTAACTTTGGAGAGCACCTGGAACAGGCTTTTCATTGGTTTTTGTCCTGAACAAATGGAATATTGAAACTCTAATTATGGACATTTAAAAAAATGTGATCCTTCAATTAACTGTATCCATTGTGTTTGTGAACTATTGAGAACTTTCATTATTAATGAACACACAAGGTTAATATTAGTTTATTTATCGTTTGGAATATGCCTTTTGAGTTAATCATACAAGTCATGCCACATCCCATTTTGATTAATGCATGAAGTTCATGCAGGCTTTGTTAAACAAATATTTATTATGTGTGAAGTATTATAAAGTAATAAAGCATTTTTTCTCCATCTCAGGTCCTACATACAAATTGTCTTCCAATATGTTGAAAACTTTAACAAGCACGCAAACACCCTCTTGTTTATAAGGAAATTGGATAAATCACGAGGGTACCTTGTGTGATTTTTTTTTAAAAAATCACTTCATAATCCCCTAGCACAGAGGCTGTTGCAGTTTGCAGTGTCTGGCAGTGGTCTGCACACATCATGTGGGTTTTCAAGCACAGGTTGGCTTCTAGGATAGCTGCTATAAGTTGTGTCCTTCCTTCTGTTACCCCGACTCAGCGCCGCTGGAGAATAGGGGGAAGCTTTGGTGATACTCCTGTTGCAGAGCTGGAGTTACTCAGTGTTTAACTTTTGAACTGAAAAGGGTGAGAAGTGTTTCTTACCTAGGTCTCCCCCTGAAATTAGCATCAGAAGACTCAGCTCCCCATGATGAGGGACGTGCTGGTGGGATCTCACCGCATCCAGCCCCTTCCACTCAAGTTTGGCCAACCCTTGCTGTGCAGACATGCTTTAAAATCCAACACCATTTTTTGTATTATTGCCAGATTACTCAAACTAATGAAGCATTTCAGCAAGTTGGTGATGCTGAGATACTGTTTTGTGAAGCCTTACCTTAGACTTTGTTCACACATGTGAGCTCAAGGCTAGTGAATCCAGCAGCGGGGCCTTCAAGCAGATCTTTGCCCATGGATCCTATTTTGGATGGAAGGAGTATTCCAGGTGTGAGTAAAAAACCACCAAGTGCCATTCAATTTTTATGAAGCAGAGTATTGTCAGTCACAAGTTTTTTAAAAATAAGAGAAAAATCTGATATTGTTAAGAAAATTAAGTACCCTTAATCTGTTTTTGGTTCTGGAAAGAGTTAAGGACTGAACTTAGACCTTAGCAAAAGCTGGGAGACAGACACAGCAACTTGGTTCAAGTAGGCTGAGGCTTTAAAAAAACTCCTCGACTTACAAGACTGAGGATATAAATCCCATGAATTACAACACAGTTAATGAATTTCTTCTGAAAGAGGGATATGTTCTGCTGAATGCCAGTTTGGCCAAGTTTGTGTTGGGCAGTAGGCCACACAATTGTTAGGAGGATTTAATATTATTTAATTTAGAGGTGAAATATGAATTTTATTTTAAAATATGTAATTGTGAGTTCATAATACATAATTCATGTGTCATTTATTCTGGTTTAAATTATGCTCAGCCTCTCCCTCTATACAAACAAAGCAGGGTCTTGGTTCTGAAAGGCCAGTGGATGATTCATTGATTTATTATTTTTTTTTAATCTTGGATGTGAAATATTTATTATTAAAGGAAATTTTTATTTAAAAAAAGGATCTCTCAATGAGACATGAATTTAACTTTTTGGTTTTGTTTGGTCAGTAAAATAAAGAGTTAGTTGGGCAGCACCTAACTTAGCAAGGGCTCTGGTGTACTTCAGTATTCATTCAGTTCGGACATGTCTGCTTTAACTAGTTTCAGTGTAGCTATTACAATTTTCATCCATAATATATGATCAGTTTGTAAGAATTTCCTCTACATGTGAGAAACATATTTAATGCTAACATTCTCAAATTGGTGTTAGTTATAAATAATGCACTAATAGATGTGAAAGAGCGTAAATTATTCCTTTGTGTTGTACCTGTGAGGTTGTTAGTGCTTCTTTAGAAAACAAACAAAACCTCTTTTGCATGATATTTATTCCCATCTCCTCCATCAAAGGGGTTACAGGCTTTGTACCTTTTTATGTAAATTAAAAATCTTTTAGCCAGTTCTGTGTCAAAAATAAATAGTTGAATGAGCTTGCAGACAACATTTATTTTGTATGTACATTAATGGGCACTTCCATTTTTTCCTGCAGGCTAGAATCCACTTTGAAATTCATGTTTGATAAATTCCCTGGCTTTCCGAGTAATTTAGCTGTCTATAGGGCTGTTGATCCTTTGAGTGTATTGCTGAACCATTGGGACTTGTGCACCACATCTGCATATCCAAGTTCAAATATATACTCAAGATGATTGGTTTAAACTTTAAGTTGTTGATCTTATTCCTGATAGATTTGTTAGATTGTCTCCCGTTTCATTTCTAAAATCTGGGCCTAATCCATAAATACCCCTTCTTAAATATGTCTCCAATAAATTCACTGATTGAGTTAGTCATTTTGTAAGCACAGAGCTAAATTAATATTCAGCATAGCCTAATAATCTTAAGACACAATGCTGTCTGGTATGGTGTGTGTGAATGAGAATTGGAGCGGGGCGCTTGCACGTCAGGCTGAGCGGAGGTTCTACGTCCCAAAGTTCCCTTGGATGATAAGTTTACACCTTCTCAGCAATGAAAAGGGACCAGATTTTCCCTGGGATGTGAAATTAGTCAACAAAGGTATGATTTATTGGCCTTGCCAACCTTTTCCAAGACATAGGCTGGCATTAGTCTACTACAAAGCTTCTTGTCTGGTTTTCTGTACAGTACTGTCAGAAAGGTTCTGCCACGGAGGAGAATCATTCAAATTTGGAAATATTTAGGATTTTGCTCTAACTTTTAAAGGATTCTCTTGTTTTTTGGTGGTTTTTTTTGGGATCCATTTATAAAATTCCTCACCTTGAGGAGGCCAGACAGGGGTGTTTTGTTTGCTAGAGATATTTGGTAGGGTAGCAGTGTGGGTGTAATAATCTAGTCTGACACTGGTGTAACAGGAATTGCAATTACACTTCTTTTTTTTGTTTCTATTCTTTATAAGAAGATTATTCTAATAATGTACCTTGTGTGGTCTTTCAAGGTAAATTCCAATAAGTTCCTTGTCTTAATTAATAAAACCGATCTGACTAGTAGTACCAAGAGTCAAATTTAGAGTCTCTTGAGCCTTTTTGTGATGGAGAGGAAAAAGAGATGCAGTGGGGAGAGTTTTCTTGGTTGTGTGGGTTTTTGTTGTTCTATTTCACTTTAATAATATGTGAAAATTTATCTCTGATTTTAAATTCTGAGCCAGGGTTTAATGAGCTGAATTGATTAGCATCAAAAGGATTAGGGAAAAAATATTTTCTGTGTCTGAAACGAGTGGGGTTCTATGTACATATATAGGTTTCTGCCTTGTCTCACAGAGGTCAATGTTTAACCCTTTAAAATTGTACTCCCTCTGCTTTCTGTGGTGGAGAAAAATGTGTGCAAGTGCCACAGAAGGGAGAGACTAAAATTCCTCAATTCCAAAATGAAATTTTTCATTTTACATGAAATCAGGTTTGCTCAGATGCAATACCACAGTGCCATAGCATTTAATATGATTTACTACTTTGCTCACTTAAATTAACAAATTGGACCATATTTCATCAAGGTAATTAAGCACATCTATAGCCTTAATAATGGGACTTTCTCGCAGGAGCCATCCAACCAAAGTCCATCAGCCCAACTTCAAAACTCAGCATGTCCAAAGCACGTGTTGAAGCAGCTCCTGCTCCTGTACCTCCTTATTCCAGACTCCTGTCATGCCTATTGCTCTGTTTTGCCTTCACTGCATCAGTAGGTATGTTGGTTTGGTGAGATTAGTAGGGGAGCTTATGCCAAAAGTGGCTTTAAAGTGATGGTTGTGCCATTGAACTGTTTTTGTCAGCAAAAAGTGAACCTTGAAATCATGGAATCAGAGAATCAGAAAATGGTTTGGGTTGGAAGGAACCTTTAACCCTCATCTAGTTCAGGTTGCTCAGAGCTACGTCCAACCTGGCCTTGAGTGTCCCTGGGGATGAGGCATCTACCACCACCCTGGGCAGCCTGTGCATTGTAAAAAATGCCTTCCTTACATCTAGTCTGAATCTACCCTCTTTTAATCTAGAGACATTACCCCTGAAAAGTCTGTCCCTCCTTCTTACAAATCCCTAATAAATACTTCTGCTTGTTTGCTCCCCGTGTCTTCCCAGCAAAAAAAAACCTTCCTTATGAGATTGTGTCATGGGAGTGGAAACTAATGCTTACAGCCCACCTCTGCTGCTTTCCAGAACGTGTCTCCTTTGCACAAAACATCTTTGCATTCCACATCCTGGGAGCAACACAAGCGTAGTAAGAGGGGTTGGGGTGGGTGGCGTACGAACGTGCACACTCAGCTCATGAGCCACGTTTGAAGCCACGCCGTGTTTGCATGCCCATGAAGAAGGTCTGGGCAGAGCTGGAGGCCCCCTGAGGCACTTTGCAAGCCCTGTGTGGCTTTTCCATGTGTGGCCATAAATTTTGGCAATGTCTGGCAGCTGCCTGCACGTGTGTAGGACGCGTGTGGGTTGGGTGTGCGTGTGCGCACATCACGTGTGACTGTTTCAGCCCATCTTCACATGCTGCCACGGATTTCCTCCTCAGCCCTCCTTGACTGCTCATCTGGAGAGAGAAAATGTCCCTGATTTTTACATCCCTGAATCCCCCTGGGGTCTCTGATTTAATATGCTCAGTACCTGTACCTCTGCTGGCCTCCCCCCGCCCCGCAGAGCAGTTCTGGGCTCTTTTCTTACGTTTCAGACATTTTTCTATTGTTCCCCTCTTCCTGCTCACTCTGAACTTCTTCCTTTGGGACTTCAGATGGCTTTTGGCCATTTCTAAGAGATTCTTTTGGGCTTTATCCAATACTCTACCTCCCCCCACACCCCCTGGTTTTCCTGCAGCTCTCTTTCACGTCTGCAGCCTGGTGAAGCGTTGTGCCCCCACCAGCCCCTCACTCCGAGGTGCCCACTGCATCAGCTCCCATCCCTCCTTCCCCTCCCTCCTGTGGGGGTCATGGCTGGCCCAGGTTAGCTGTAGTCAATTTTTGCTTCATCTTGTAGTCAGTATTACATAAATAGTGGAAGTTTGTCCTTGCCCCGGGTGATTGATGGCGAGGTATATTTGTACATATCGATTGAGATAAAAAATTAGTAGTTTGCAATAGGAAAGGCAAATTAGTCATCAGAAGGAAGGTGCTTGGAGTATTTTAAGAGTTCCTTGATTAATTCTCATGCTGTGAGTTCTTCTGACAGTAAGTTTTATGTCCTGAGATGTGGGAGGATGAGGCAGTAGTATCGGGTTATTGCAAATTTTACTTTTACTCCTTGCTGATTTATTTTACTGGCTCTCACTGCGATTAGACACAGAGGGCTAGAAATGACTTCACTTTGGGGTGACAACTGCACTTTTCTGTGCTTGAATTAGGAGCCAGGAAGGAGGGTGGAGGTTTTAGCTACAAAATTAATATTTAAAAGCTAGTGTGCATAAAATCAAAGTAGCCTTTATCCACGGTGACATGTCCATCAGTTGGATGTTATCTCTGAAGGAGGAAAGATCTTGTTCTGTAGTGTACTGATGAGGCTGAGAAGCATTTTTATTCCTTGCTTACATGACAATTTCCTTCCTAATCAGCTCATTGAAGGGATTTTTTAACAAGCACCTCAGGAGGTTGAGAGCTCTCCATCTTCTAAAATACTTTCCACTTTTCCAGGGATTTTTTGGCCTGTTTTTTTTTTTTCTTTTAGTTGTCCTTTATTACAAACTATAATAGAATTCTTCCCAATAAAAAAACTGGCTTATATTTGGCACTTTTAATTTGTCCAAGAATAATTTAGATAGAAATTCCAATTACTTTGCAAGGAACACATTTGCTACTGTACTCTGCCAGCTTGTTTAAGTACGAAGCCTTTGATAATTTGCAAGCATTTCTCATGAAAGGCTATTTTACTTAACTGGAATCCAGAAGGAAAAAAAAAAAAAAAAAGATGCACAGAGGTTTCAATTTTTAAACTGATAACAAAGCACTATATTTGTGCTGTTACATTTCAACACAAAGAGGCTGCAAAATAACCTTTTTTTAGTTATTGGTAGGAAAAAAAAAAGAAGATTTAATTGCTCCGAAACCTTTATTCTACATATTATCTCTTTGATTAGAAGACTGTTGTAAATGACTTATTCAATGTAATTGCAAACTCTGGTATGGGAACCTAAAGTAATTTATATGCCTTTGCAGTCTGAGGAATAAGTTTGAACACTTTAATTGTCAGAGTTTTCTGAAATTAGCAGAGGTGCAGTGCTTGGGATTTAGACCTTCTGTGGGTGTTGGTGCCTCCCAGATGTGAATTAGGACATCGCTGTTAGCAAAGTGTTCTGTGAAAGTGCAAGAAATATAATCAACAGCCTTTTTTTCTTCTAAAATACTTTCAAATCTAGTGTTGTTGAGTAGGTAAGGGTGTAGTGTCTCTACCACCTCGTCCTCACCTCATCTCTTGGCCAGTTGTGGCTGTCACTGGTTGGAGCTCTGTCATTAAGAGCTTTCTGCAGACAGAAGACGGTTCCCAGAATTCACCCTATGAAGATGGTTGCAATAAATTAGACACAGGAGTTGATTGCTTCATGCAATAGATGCAGCTGGATGTTATAGTCATGGTCATTTGCAGAAGGAAGGAATAGTGATGCTGGCATGAGAAAGAAGGGAAGAGTGCATGGACAGACAGTTTGTGTGTGAGTGGGAAAACCAGAGGAGCCCATGGTTTTACCATGGAAACTTGCCCCATGAACTGTTGCCACTGTAGAGAAGCATCAGGAGGGGTTTTCCCATGAGCTGCTGTGGCACAATGGCTGTTTGAATGTGGCAACCACCCAAAATGCTCATCATGAAGCCATGTACCAAACCTACCCCTTGGTCATTCCCACTCCGAGCTGTGCCCACACAGTGGCTCTGCCAGGCTGTCTACCACGTGTGCTGGTGGCAGAGTGTCCTGGTTCTGGTCAGGACAGGGCTGACTCCCCTGAGCAGCCAGAGGTTGTGGTGCAAGGATGAGCAGGAGCAGAAGTCAGGACAGTCATGTAGTTGCATGTCAGCGATTATCGTGGGACATGGTGGATGCTGCACCAGCACAGTCACACTCAGGAATGAGAGAAATAAATCAGGTGGAGGCCAAAGCAGTTGTTGTCATCCCAGGGATTCCTGAGGAAATCCTCTGCTCTGCCTGGTTTGGGGAGCTGCTCCTTCAGGCACAGAGCTGATCATCCCCAAGACCTCAGAGCCCAAGGTCAGGATGTGGTTCAACCAGGCCAAGTGCAAGGTCCTGCATCTGGGTCGGGGCAATCCCAGGCACAACTCCAGACTGGGTGGAGAGTGGCTCCAGAGCAGCCCTGAGGAGAAGGACTTGGAGTGCTGGTGGATGAGAGACTCAACATGGCCGACAATGTGCTCTGGGGCCCAGCAGCCAACCGCACCCTGGGCTGCATCCAGAGGAGCGTGGCCAGCAGGGGGGGGAGGGGATTCTGTCCCTCTACTCTGCCCTCGGGAGACCTCACCTGGAGTACTGGGGCCAGTGCTGGAACCCCCAACATGAGAAGGACATGGACCAGTTGCAGAGGGGCCAGAGGAGGCCACAAAGATGCTAAAGGGGCTGGAGCACCTTTCCTACGAGGACAGGCTGAGAGAGTTGGGGCTGTTCAGCCTGGAGAAGAGGAGGCTCCGGGGAGACCTTCTAGCGCTCTGCCAGGACCTCAAGGGGGCCTACAAGAAAGATGGGGAGAGGCTGTTCAGTAGGGCCTGTTGTGACAGGACAAGGGGTGATAAAGGGTTTAAAATAGAGGGAGGGAGATTTAGATTGGATATGAGGAAAAAGTTCTTTGCTGTGAGAGTTGTGGAGCACTGGAACAGGTTGCCCAGGGAGGTGGTGGATGCCCCTGGATCCCTGGAGACGTTCAAGGCGAGGTTGGATGAGGCCCTGAGCAAGCTGATCTAGTTGGGGGTGTCCCTGCTTCTTGCAGGTGGTTGGACTGGATGACCTCTGGGAGTCCCTTCCAACCCTAATCATTCTATGATTCTGTGTGCCTCCAGACAGGGTGCTGGAAATGCTCCCCCATGGCGTGGGGTGCCCCGCCATCCCCCGCTGCAGAGCTCAGGTCCAGATACAACACCGAAACACCCGCTGTCCAAAAGATGCCCCCATGGATTGGATGTGGAGGATCCATCTGTGCAGTCTGCATTAATCATTGCCTTCAAGTTGTGGATCTTTCCAGAGACCTGAGCATCCTCTGTGGGTAGCTGCTCCCTGCCACAGGCCCATGTGGCTCCGCTCCCCGACTTGTGCTGCTCTCCTGCTGTAGCCGAGTGCCTCACCAGCATGGACCCCACACAGCGCTGCTTGAGTGAGACATGAAGCAGGGGGGTCATGCACCAAGTGACCGTGCTCTGGTAGAGCAAAGTCACCGCCCAGGAAGCACAGGGTGAACCCAGTCAGGAACTAACCAGAAGAATCAGGTCATAAAGCCCCCAGACATGTGTGGAATCGCATATGGAAAGACCTTTTGGGCTGAATTTCCATGTGGCTTTGCTGTGGCTGCACATACTGGTTGGTTTCTGGTGGAAGCTGGGAGGGGAGCACCTGAGGTGCCTCTGCATGTGTGCCCAACATCGAGGGACATGGGTTTGGGCCACAGGGGGATTGAAAACAACACCCTCCCTCCCCTTCACAGCACTGAGCATGAGCTATGTACTCTAGACTAACATTCTTGATGACTCTTTTAAACCATTGGTTTAGGCTACCCAGTGAGTACAGTCCTCATTAGTTACTAGTTTAGTAGCCCATGGTATATTTAGACATCATATACATTTGGCAGTGAAGAGTAGCTTAAATGATCTACTTTGTTCACTGCTTAATTATGTTATTTTACTGTTCCTGAAAACCTGACACAAGGCAAATTTACATTACTGTGCTCCTAATTAGCCAATAATCCTTAAGGATTTGAATGATACATACCCAAAGTAATTTCCTCGTTCACTAAATATGAATTTCCTTACGTTAGGTTAAGAAGATGGCACGATGACAGCAGGCATCTTGATGATGACAGCTCTCAACATGTTTGTCTCCAGAGCCAGAATCTATTAAAAGACACATAATGATCTCAGCATTTTCTTAAAGTGTAGAATGTGAAGTCAATAGTTGTATACAAAGAGGATAAAAATTTACCTCTTTTAGCTCTTGTTAGGTTGCCCACGACTCCAGACTAGTGCAAGGTGCAAACCATTTATCATGTTGGGTTCCTAAACACAATCTCAGCCTTGTCTCTTCATTCATTCCTCATCTCAGCAGCTTCTTAGCTCAAATAAAAATGCAGATTTGGAGGCAGGCTGCTCAGGAAGAGAATCACTGTAGGGTCCTTCAAACACCTTTCCTTTGGTATCTGGTTCCAAGTCCATGCTGTAAAATGCATCTTCTTGGCTTTGGCCATGTCTCTGGCCATCACACTTCTGTGTGCTTGGAAGAGCGTGGGGTTTGTTGTCACTGGTGCTGCTGCTGGGGTGTTGTGGGGATGGTAACAGTTTGTATTTTCCACTATAGACAGTTTAATTTAATGCATTGTTACATTTAATCTTTGTAATGAATCCAGATGCTGCCGTGATGGGTGCATAAAAATAATTAAATAAAGATAAATAGACCGTAACAACTTTACCATTGCCAGTTGTTGTAACATGGAGTTACATATCAGAAATGAGCTGCCAGAAAATTATTTGAATTTCTAAGTAGTACAGAAAAACTTTCCATGGACACTGGCCTGGGATACATATACAGAGCTCATCACCTTTTCCACAGGCTGAGCTCCTTCCACGCAACCAGGATTAAGCTTCATGCAGCTAAATGGAAATCCAAAGTCCTCAGACTCCTCCTATTACTTCTCCAGTGGTTTTTAATGTAAAAATCCAGGATTGCTGTTGACTCCTGCCTCCTGCACCCACATTCACCCACCACAGAGGCACTGCTCTGGCGATATTGGGGTCCCCAGGATGGTGATGCGGCCCCCTTGGTGCTTGCAGAGATCCCACAGCACTCAGTGCAGCAGTAGGTGCACCACCTCCCTCCTTCCCAAATTCCAGCCTGTGTGGGCACCTGTATTCTTGTCATCTGATTTATTCATGCACTTTTAATTGGGTATGGTATTTCTTTTTCCTGATCCCAAACTGGTTTGTGAAATAATTCTGGCCTTTTAGGTGACTCCCCAGTGTGGTTTAATTTTGTGATGAGTCTCCTTTGCACAAGGAGATACAGATGACCAGATGATGCACATATCCCTGCTGACACCAGAAGAGAAACATGACATCCTTATGAAGGAGTATGTTGGTGGCATGATCATAGGACTCTGGGAAGAGCAGGACAACAACCCTGGTGTTCCAGGACAGAGCTGCTAAATTCCCCTGCCCAGCAATGGATAAATCACTGTAAAAAATTTGGTGATGGAGATACCTCATAACAGTAAGATGATAAGATTTCAGCATAGTTTAATTAAAAAGAAATTATTTGGATGCTTAGAGGATCTGTCCCAACCTTGGTAATGGAAAAGATACTTGATGAAATTGGGCTGTAAAGAAACCTTTGCTTCAACCCTTGGCAGATACACAGACTTTGCTGTCTTTAAGATGTTTTCATACTGATAATTGCTAATTTTCTTGGATTAGGGCCACAAAAGACTTCAGTTGTGACATCAGGTATGTAAATATGTATGTATTGTCCAATCCTGCCTAACATGGGAGGTATGTGGCTGCTGACCCATGTGATTCACATCCTCTTCATCCCATAATCTATGCATCTAAGACATCAAACCAGGGAGATCTTTTGTTTCTGTCATGCACTGAAGGACCACCATGGCTCAGTGCTCCTGACCTTCCCTGTTTCCCAGTCACTTGGTGGGAAAAGGCACCTCTGTAGTGCTGGGAGTGGGTTTGGGTGATGCTTCACTGGGTGGTGGTGGGAAGGCTGGGGAAGTTCCCATGGGTGCCTACCTGGCCACAGTTCAAGTGCTCCCTGCCAAGCAGTTTCCATTAATTCCCCTCCTCCCCTAAAAGGCAGGAGAGCAGCTTTGAACCCCGTTAGGGGTGGTGAAGGGGTTGTTTCATGTGAGGTTCTATCCAGCCAAATGACAAACACTGTGCAGGGAGTGCTGAGTCCTGGTTGGTTTCAGTTCATGGTGCTGAGCATTAGATGGGAGAACTTGGGAGAGGCTGAGCACACGATTTGTATGTGTTTTGCTCACGTATCAGCAAAGTACATGTTTCTGCAATTGAGTATGCACTTTGTTAGGTTAAGAAACATTTCTTTATGGTCTGTAAAGCAAGTGAATAAAATTGAGAGGGAAATATATACTGTGTCAGCTTGCCTGTGTGCGAAAATTACTTTATTTTCTGTTGTAAAGACAAAGCACATAGGAAGAAAAAAATGCAGTTGTGTTGCTGTATGATCATCCTGTATAAGCCCCTTAGTAAAGCTCTGTGATACCAGTCATATTGTGAACTTAAAGCCACCCCCTAATTAAACTGTCTGCATCCCCCAGCATTTTCCTGTAATGATGTCAAGCCGTGCAGCAATTAGTTGTCCCTCTATGAATGGACACCCTGTTTGTAAATCATGTAAATTTAACCTGTGCTCCTTGTTGAGAAGCTCCTAAAATGGAATTAGTGATTATTGTCGATTTTGGGAGTTGCAATTCATTGAATCACTCTTGAACATCGTGGTATAACGTTTTTCCATGTTTCATGGCAATTAATGTTGGTAGCAAAGGTAGTGCTTATTAAAGATCTCAGATGTCACTCAGGGTGGGGCTAATGGTGTGTAGGATGGCATGCAAAATATTTTATTGCACTACCACAATTGCTGTGGGTTTGTTTTAAATCAACATTTAGCCCATTCAGAGGAAGCCAGTGCCCCAACCTCTCGACTTTCCCCATTTTGTACCTCCAGTGCTACTTCAGTCTAATTTGAATGTTTGGTTTGAACACTGAAGAAGTATGCCCTCATGCAGTAGTTCATCTTCTCTTTGGAGATCAGACTAAATGCCCGTGGCAATATGCTAGGAAACATAGCACATTACCATGAAATAGCTCCATTAGAGACAAAGAAATGTAAACAAAACAAACACATTTGCCACTGGTTTTAGCTCAATTATATTTCTCCTATTGATGGTGTTGCATAAAATGAAAAAGTGCTCAAGACCTGAATTTAGTAAACCTTTTGTTGCAATTTACTCCCCCCCCAAAAAAAAAAAAAACCCTCTGTTGCTGGAGGTGGATGGTTTACCTGAGCCATCAGCTACATAGCACGTTTATGGTTATTGTATTTTACAGGTTGATAGATTTTTATATTCTGTCCAAGTCAGGATCTTACACCACCTGGTTTATTATTTAGTAATTTACAGTGCAGTCAGGCATGTTTGGTTTAATGTAGGATAAACTTATAAATCTATTGTTCCTCCAGTTGCTGGGGTTGGTGTGCAATGAACTACAGAGCTTGATGCGTACATACATTTCAGCTCTGCTTATTTTCTTTGATAGGGAAGCAGGCAATAGATAACACAGTGACAGTAGCATCCCAGGGGATGGCAAAATGTGAGAGCAACACACCGTCAGGTTAGTAGGTCATTATTGTATGAGCACTGAGCCATTAATTGACTACTGTACCAGGCTCAATCTGTGTCAGATTATGGCTTTTGGCAGCAAGGACTGTTATCTAATAGCTAACTTTGCTTCTAGACTATCTTTTTATTAGGTTTTCTGATAAAATTATGCACACAGAGATAAATATATTTGTAGGTTTGTTGTTGGTTTGGTTTTTTTCCTAAGAATCCCAAACCTGTACAGAACAGTGGGAATGTCAATGGGTAAAATTTCATGCCAGGTACCATCTAGCAGAGCACTTTTCCTAATACTTGTGGGTAGGTGTTTAAAAAAAAAAAACTGAAGAAACTGAGTACTCAGATACTTTATGTAGAGGGAATAGATATTATGGGTGCAAGGCCACCAGAAATCAATACGTGGCACCTGAATTTTGTTGCTGGTCTTTAGCATTTGGTAGGAATAAGTGAATAAACAGACTATATGAACAACAATAAAAGGGTTTGTATGAGCCTTGCTGGTTTCCTGTATCCCCTTAAAATCCATAGGGGGGTTCAGTCTGAGCACAGCCAACGGCTGCACCCAGGGACCCACCGCAAGGCAGAGCCGTGGCGAGGTCCTGCCCGTGGCTGATTTGCAATAATAAGGGAAGAAATCGATGCTGTGAGGTGGATTTGAGGACAAAGTCATCTGTTCTTTGGAAAGAGGAAAACACCTGTCTTCATGGGACAGTCAAGTGTGTGTGGGTGAGTGGGGGCACAGGAAAGAGCATTTCTGCTGTTGCTGGGAAAGGGGGGGAGGATAAAGGGTCCTCTTTATCCCTCTTTCCTCAGCCACTGGAGGTTTTGAAGCAGGTAGGGTGATGCTCTGCCACCCATGTCCATTGGGCAGTAAATCCCCAGCTCCTAGAAGCAGGTTGTGGGAAGCTGGACAAGCCAGTGTTCAGCCCAGGGCTCAGTTTGGGCACGATCCTGGCTCTGGTTTAAGGGCAAATCCTGCTTGGAGCTCAGATGTGATTTCAGGTTTCTGCTGTCCTTCAGTGAGGTTGTTAGGGATGGTTCAGGCTGCAGCTCAGATGATGTTTTGTCCCAGCTCTAGACCTGTCCAGAGCAAACCCAGACACTCCATTCTGGAGGAGATGACAGTGTGAGTTGATCATTGCTCATTTTTCAAAAGCACTTTGCTAAGAGCTGTTTACCGTGGGATCACTTGGACCTCCATGAGATAAACATGTGTGCTGATGGGCTGGACCATGAGTCAGGAATTCCCATGTTCTGGAATTCCTCCAAAGGAACATGGGGCTGCTGGCAGGGTTTTGGGGTGCATCACCTGGTGCCACTGGCATTCTTGCTTTGCACTGCACCAGCTGGTGTCGGGACGTGTTGCTCAAGTCATCGAATTGATGACTTCCAAATTGATGGCATCCAATTCCAGTTCCCACCCATCATTCCACCAGTTTGTCACCTCAGAGAAAAGATCTAATCCAGGCAGCCCTCAGTTTCCCCATTTCACCCTCCATTAGGAATGATTTGCTGTCTGAGGGTGGCAGATATGGCAGGCAAACCCAGAGTGATTATTAATAATTATCAGTATGGGGGAAAGTGTGAGAAGATGGCAAAGGAATTCAGAGACCTTTATCTCATTAGAATTGTATTTAGATTGAATGTTATTGCAGTTAATATCGTTGCAGATCCCATTTTTCTGCCAGGTGGCTAAATTTGAATACCTTCCCCTGGATTTCTTGCACCTTATGGATAAAATCATGCAACAGCTGAGCTTGGAGCATTTCATCTCCTTTTGTTATTCTGCACATTCTCCTTTCTCTTATAGCAAAATCATTTCTAAAAATTGGATAGCAATATGTAAAATATGTTTTTCAGGTGGTGATGTCTAACTCCATTGATTCTCCACTATGTAGTGCTCTTAATGGAGATTTCTAGTTTCCATTTGCTGTAAATTTCTGGTTACCATTCGCTGCCTCGTGTGATGAGGCTGTTTCTACGGTCTCTGCTGCATCTTGTCCCCTTGGTGTTTTTTGGAAAACTCATTTGGAAGAATTAACTACCTTTTACGTGTTTAAAATTTGACTCTGCGGAAATCGATGTACAAATAATTTTTATGGTTACAATAAGTAGGTTCCATAACACAATACAAATATCTGTATGTAAATCTTGCCTTGGAGGTAGCTATCTACTGTACATCCCAGTACTTATCCCACTTTCACACCTAATTTTCTTTGTGAATCACACATAAAACTCACATATTCTCTGCTGTGCAATGAAATCATGAATTCTTAGCATGCCCACACAAAGGATGTTTCCCTGAGAATAATATCCATAACTATTTTTAAGAAGACAAAAAAAAAAAAAAAGGCAGGGAAGGTTTTGGTGCACCATTTATTTTTATGATAATTTAAATATGTTAATACTATACCTAAGAGTTTTATACACATGCACATTTTGCATAAAGAAGAGCTTTTACTCCCAAGCTCCAGTTTGCAAGGTTGGGAGGGGGAGAGAGAAACCTGTTCAGTGCTCTGAAGGCATCTTTGGACACAGTATTAAATAAGGCCATAAAACTACATCCTCTCCAGACTTTTAACAACTGTCTTGTATTGTATGACAGCTGAAAAACATATATTTCCTTTCCCAAACAAGTGTTTTAAAATTAATCCTCACAAATTTGTGAGAGCATTTAATAAAAGTATATGTGCAGTCAGTGTACCCCTGGATCCTGGGCTGTGACAAACGGCTTTGTGATGGGTGGAAGTGCATTTAAATTTCTTTTTAGGTTTATTTTTTGTTGTTTTTGGTTTTGTTTTGTTTCTGGTTTTGGTTTTTTTTTTTTTTTGTTCCCTCCCTTCTCCTGCTTCTGCCTTCAGAAGCTGCTTGTGGCTGGCGTTGCTGTGAATTTTTCTTAGGGACTGTTAATGCCACGACACTTCTTGAGCATCCCACCCTGTTATCACCCGTCAATCCTCCTCACGGCAGTGATCCCCCCAAGGGCATTCCTGGGGGCTTGCACCCGGGTGTTCCCCCTCCTTTTCGTGCAGTCCAGGTAGGAGGGACAATCCCCTCCTCTGCTGGGGTGGTGGCAAGGACACTGTCAGGATAAAACCTCTGAGCAAATACTTGAGAACTTGGTCCTTATCTAAGAGCATCCTGAGGGTTCTACAAGAACTTGATTGTCTTTAATTGCAACAGAGAAATTCCTTAAAAATAAATACCAACTGCAGTATGAGCAGAATGCAAATGCTTAAGATTATGAATATCTATAAGAAAACTATGGACAAAGTTTTTAAAAAGCTTTTTTTTTCCTTCCTTCTTGTGTTGTTTCTTCTTTACTATGTGGTTG
>VXBZ01000881.1:92640-136359 GCA_013399135.1 Heliornis fulica
GGGGCATCCACCACCTCCCTGGGCAACCTGTTCCAGTGCTCCACAACTCTCACAGGAAAGAAGTTTTTTCTCTTCTTTTAAAGAACTTTTTTCTCTTCTTTTGTGACGCCTCTCCCTATGCTCTCAGCTCTTTCCTTACATGATAGGAAGTTGGTCATGTACATTTTCTGTGCATTACATTCCCAGTCAACCCAGTTTGCTGCTGGTGGTGCCAACAGCAGTGATTAGCTCAGTGATTGTCCAGTGAGCTGGTGGCAGAAACAGTTTTGACGCTGTGGTGTTCCTGGTGTTCTGCTGAAGGGGACATCAGCACCTGAGCTTGTCCATATGGGTAGGAAGTGTCTCACTTTTTGTAAGAGCAAAGCTCTTCAGTCTCATGTCATCTAGGAGATGAAATGTGTCTCTCCTGGTGATGCTGAATAAACTGGAAAGATGTGATTTTTTTATTTGAACTGTTGTGGATGTGTGGCTATGGAAAAAAAAAAAAAGAAAAAAAAAACTTTTCCCAAGCAAATGTTCCAAAGGACAAGAAGAACATGAGGTACCATGGTTAGGTTTCTACCTACCTTTGAGAAGAGAGATGAATTTTAGTAAAAATTTTCTGTAGGTCAGTGTAAGTTAATGAATGTCTTTAAGTGGCATAAATAAATGAATCTTTGATTGCAGTTTGAATGAATGAGTTTCATCCATTGACCCCAAAGTATTAGCAGGTCCTTTTTTCTAATTAGGCAATTCTCCTGTCTATAGGTGTCAACAGGATCACACATGTCTCCTGAACCCTACCTTCAGGTTTCTGTTAGGAATGAGCTTGACCAATCCCACCAACTGGAAAAAACCACTCAGTATCACTGATGCTGAGAGATTAAAGCTAGTGATGATCTCAGGAGTAGGAAGCTGAAAACAAGGCTCAGAGGATTCTGGTTTAGATGCTGACACACAACCAGCTTGGGGAAGGTTTTTAACTTTTCATTTTCAGCAGAGAAACATTTACAAGGGTTTTTAATGTGCCATCATACAACCTGGGCAATACAAATGTGCGCCCTTTTCAAAAACACACTTACATTTTTTCCCCGAGAATCACTCACTTGAAAACCAGCTATGACAGAGGAATATTTAAAGTTGAATTTTTAGCTGGTGTGTATGATTTTGTTATATTCATTTTCAGTAAAAGGCAACTGGGAAGTGACACGATGCATAAAAGAACAGTGTGCTAGGAGCTGATGTCTACAGGAATTTAAAAATCCCAACTCTCAGATTTTTCAGTGAACCGTGTGATATTTTTAATCAGGGGGAAGGAAGGAATTAATACAAATGCTTTACACAAACCCTTGATAACAATAGTTAGAAATCTCAGAGCTGAAGGAAACCTTATTTAAACAAAGAATCTGTCAAGTGTGCTGATGTTTTGATTGAAGATGCAAATTTTATGGCAGTGGTGGCTGTTGCAGACAACAAATGAGTGCAGACACTTGAAGTCTGGATGTGATTCCTGTAAGTGTGCCCCTCCCAGAGCTGGAGCTCATTGTGCAAAGTGAGTGGTGGTCTGAAAAACATATTGGTTTTTATATTTGTGGTCAGGAAACCACTGCTCTTCAGCATCAGGGGAAATGGCAGCACAAGTACAGGCGTCCTTAAAAGTATTTGGTGGTTTGTACTTACTCAGTGAGTGCTCTTTGGATCAGGTATCTGTGAAAATTGAGTAGAAGATGACTCTCAGACCCCAACTCTAGCAATCCTTATGCTCTGGCTGGTCCCAGCTGCTTTCCACCATGCTCCTGGCGTGCTGACACTGGGAATAAATGGGCTGAAGGGAGGGGCAGGAGCACAGGGTGGAAAGTCAAAAGAGAGCAGGTGAAAGAGATTCAATTCTGATTTATTTGTAAATAAAAGTTTTCATCAACCAAAATAAACCAGAGGAAATCTTCATTTAAAAGGACAATTAACTGAGTGTTAAAAAATGCAACCTTCATTTGAGGAACTTTTTCTGGCATGGGCATCTAACAGCCTTCAGTGCCACATCTTATATAAACCCCATGAAGGTTTATATACACACAGTGCTTAGACTTTTGCAAAATTTGATATGGAAGCTCATCCAGACAGTAGCTTGGGGAGACACATTCCCTGGTCTGCACATTCTCCATGTATTTATTACTTGGGCAAGGCAAAAGAACAGATCTGCTACGGCAGGAGTTTCCCCAGCTCCACCCTGGTGACTTTGTTCTGACTGTGGGAGGATGGAGAGGTTTTTGCCTCTGAAACCTTCGCTACTAATCTCACCCCCACTTACAAATGAGCAGGGGGATCTCCAGCACAGAGCAGTTTTCTAAGTGCTTTCTCAGCTTGCCCTGAAATCTGACTCATTCATGCTGGAGAAGGCAGTTTGAAGATTTCAGTAGGATCTGGATGGAGCGAGCTGGCCATCCTCTATGGACAACTTAACATAAACCAGGCTAGTGGTGAGTCAGCTCCAGACCACTGATGCCTTTCCATGTAGTAGCCTATCTAAAAAAATGACCAGAGTAGGTCTGTAAAAAAGTTTTGCTCACCAAAAAAGAAATAAACTCAGTCAGCCATGTGGTCTGTCGTATCCACCCCAGAACCCTAATAAATCCCCAAAAGTGAGACTGCTGTGAAGAGTTAAATATCTTTGTGACACTGGCTCATTGGAAAGCTCCTTAGACAGTCAGAGCTGTAAACATGCATCCCTTCATTCTTCAGTACACAAAAAAAATGATGTATTTCAAACTGTACTTTGGACATGGTGTCCACTCTTTTGGCTCAACAAGCAAGCCAGAAATTGTTTTTAGATTTCCTCCTTGGCATTCACAAAGTTATGCCTAAAACCCTCGGAGACTTGCTGAAAGAGATTTATTTATGTGCATTGCGATGAGCTTGCCAAATAAGTTCAGCTTCATGTTTTTTAATATTTTTCTAAATTTAAAAATTAATAAAAAAGAATAAACTTTTGGTTTAGTCATTATTAATTATGAATATTTCCATCTATTCTGCCTCAAATGTCAACGAACAACGAAGATGCTGCTGGGAAGTTAAGAATACTGGCAAATGTTGTATCCCCAGTACGTGTGTGTTGCAAAGGGGGATTTTTTTGGTGTGGTTTTTTTTTTTGGTGACACTTTCTCCACTTTATCAAAACTGGAGATCGGCTGGAGACTTCCTTTTGTGAGAGTCATTGGCTGGCTTGCTGCTATTAACTTTTGAAGTGGTTTTTTGGAAGTGTTAGGAGGAAAAACGCAGTTTTGCTTTAACAAAAAGAACACACTTTATGAACTGTGATGTTTTTCCCTTCAAAGCAGGAGGAAAAATTCCCAGACTCAAGTAGGAGCAAGACCAGATTTCCCCTCCTTTCCCAGGCACATAGCAGAGCTGAGGACACTGTAGCTGAAATTAAGGTTTGCTTGATTTGTCTCATAAGTAGTGCAAAATAAATACTCTGGTTGTTTTGTGGATTCAGAGCTTTGTGGTTTACTTCAGAAGTCTGGGATATCCTTTGGTGCAGGAATTTTGGGTTTTATATTTGGATTTTTGTCAAGTATTTGATTTAAATAAAAGGTTAGTTAACATGTGTTCTGTCCATGTCAGTTAGATGTGAATGATAATTCTCTATTTTCCTTGCTGGGTCTGTTTTGCCATCGGTAAGGACCGGTGATGTATGTTTATGTCTACTCTGCAAATGAGAGACAGATAATGGCATGGCAATATTAGATACGAGATTTTGATAGGGATTTTAATATAGTCACTATATCAAAAAGCAAAAAACAGGAGGCCTAGAAAATGTCCACAGATATACTGCACCGTGTCATGTGGATACTACACCGAGGATTGTCACCAGCATCGTTTGCTTGCGGGTGTACAGTGGGTTGAGTGACCCAGTTATGGCAAAACTCGGTGCGAGTGTGCTCAGTGGGACCGAGTAGCAGCTCAAGTATTGAACTAAGCCTCTAGTAAATTCATGTTAATTGTTTTAGAATAAAACTAATCAGAGGAAACTGTTGCAAAATTTATTTCCCCAGCATTTCTGGTTGGTTGTGTAATTTGTTTATTTTTAAAATGTGTACTCATGAGGGAGCCAAGAGGGGGTTTGTGCTCAGACCTGCTACTTTCCTCCATCCTAAGACTTCAGAGCTTTGCTTTGCCATCTTGCAGCTCCAGGTTGAAAGCAACTTCTCAAATGCTGCACCTGGGAGCACAAGCAAGGGAGAGGAACACTTATTTTAAAATACTCTCCCAGCCCCTTCTCCGAGGCTGCACCGTGACGCTGCCTGTGCAGGAGGAGCTGCAGAACGCAGCAGCTGGACTTTGTTACTGGATTGAGTAGAGTCATAACTGAAAGGAACTGAGAAATAAGTAGGAACAGAAATAAACGAGGCTGAAAAATACCTTAAATAATATCATCTATCCCTCTTCAGGTCACTGTTGGGGTTTTTTCCCTGTGAACTATGTTTTGTGGTGGAAGGATATTGAAACAACTGTCTTTTTTTTTTTTCCTTTCCTTCTCTTCCCCCCTCCCCCCTTTTTACTATGTAATGTAAAAACAAAGAAGTATATTGTATTAATATGAATACGTGCCAGAGAGAGCTTTATAGGGTCATTAATACATTTCTTGGGAGGTCAAAAGACATGAAACCGAAGGGCTTGTGCCTCACAATAAAAGTGAGGCATGTATTGTTGGCCCAGGAAAACATGCCCTGGAGTATAATATTTGTGTATTTAAAAAATTATACTGGCAGAAAATACAAGGGCAGCTGCAGTGCTTTGGACTGTGCGTAACAGAAGTGACACAGGTGAGGGCTGGAATTGAGGTCGTAATGGTGGGAAAATTGGGCTTTTGCCTCTTTTTGGTTCTTTATGAGGTAGAAAAAAATGGTCTTAACGGTTTAAAAAACATTTTTCTCCTCATGTGTGTGTGTTTTTTTGTTTATTGTTTGAATATGAGAAACTCCCATCACCTGTATACTGGGGCCTGCATGTGGGGACAGGATATGGGTGGAGAACGGATTGAGAGCGGCCCTGAGAAGGACTTGGGGGGGTGGTAGATGAGACACTCAACCTGCCCCAGTCCAGGGAGTCACTGGAGCCCCTTCCAGTCCCTCAGGGGCTCCAGGAGAGCTGGAGAGGGGCTGGTGCCCAGGGCAGGGAGGGCCAGGCCCAGGGCAATGGCCTTCAGCTGCAGGAGGGCAGAGGGAGAGGAGCTGGGGGCACAAATCCTTGCCAGGGAGGGGGGAGGCCCTGGCACAGGGTGCCCAGAGAAGCTGGGGCTGCCCCTGGATCCCTGGCAGGGTTCAAGGGCGGGTTGGATGGGGCTTGGGGCACCCTGGGCTGGTGGGGGATGTCCCTGCTCATGGCAGAAGGGCACTGGGGGGACTTTGAGGTATTTCCTAACCCAAACCACTTTCTGAGATCACAGAAACACCTTGGAGAGCAGGAAAAAAAACCCAAACCAGCTAATGGGATGCCTGATGTTAAGAAAGTTCTTTGTTAAGGCAGAAAATATCACCCATGTGCCAACCCAGACCAACTCCTCCTCTGCAGGCTGTGTTGGTTTTGGGGTGCTTGCCTGGGCCCTGGGGTGGGAATGGAATGGGCAGTACCAGGGGCTGGCACAAGGGATGTGGTGGCCTCCATCATCCCCTGGGGTTATTGCTGACTTTTTATCCTCCTCTGCTGGCTGGTGCAAGGGTATTGTTAAGTGAGCATTTCTCAAGGAGTGAATGCTCCTGCCTTTTCCTATAAAAGGCTGAGAATAAACTTGATAGAGACAGGTCTCCTAGAGAAGAACAGCATTGGACATTTTTTTTCTGTTATTTCTGAAGTAAAATTAAAAAAAAAAAAACAAAAACCAGTAGTAAAAATGTCCAAACTTTGCTATAGAAGAGGCAATGAGCATATTATTGTCTTCCCCTTGTAGGTCAGGGCAGTGGCTGAGCAGGGGGCTATGGCTGGAGAGCCTCATCTCACCTTACTGACTTCTGCAGGAGCACAGAGATGCTCCAAATGTCTGCACCAGGGACCCTCCTCTATCGCCATGAAAAGTTGTAGCTCACTATTTGTTTAACACTCTGATGAAGCTTTTCATTATCTTACCAATAATACACTGCAGAAAATGGAATCATTAGAGTACAGCAGCATTCAAATGTAAACATTTGAATAATTTACACTTCTAGCCAGTGTCAAACAAAAGGTTTCAATCTCTGATGGAAATCTGACAATAAATATTCATTTCTAATTTTCAATAAGCAAACTTTATGACTTCTTAAAAGCCTTTTTTTTTTGTTTCCTGAAGTGTAATGGCAATTTTGACACTTGGGCATGTTTGGGATTCAAATTTCCCTCTGGTCAACAGAACTATGAAGTGTCATTATAAAAATTAAAAGCTAGAAATAATTACAAACCTTACAATTAGTAGCAATTTTGAGATCTTGATGTGCTACAGCCAACAAAAGCTGTGTCTTTTCCGTCAAGTTTTCCTGAGGGATGTGAAAAAAGAAGAGGAGGAAGGGAATTGCCTCGCTGGCTGTGGCCTGAGACTGGAAGGGTGCCAGCACTGGAGTAATTCTGTGATGGAGGAGGCAGCAGTGAAGTGACAGGAGTGTCATTTCTAGTCACAACTTTGGGAAAGAAGGTGAGATTTGCAGCGGGGGAGTCAGTGCCTGCAAACCATGGGAGCACCCAGTGTTCCCATGATAGATGTCTCTCTCGATTTCCACTACAAACTTTTATTTTCAGAGGTTTATGGGTCTGTAGTAAAAATCCACTCAGAGTTTACACTTGGTTTACACCAGGTCTCCGTCTACCAAAGTTTATTTTAACAACGTTTTTATGTGGCTCTTCTTCATGTGGCTTCAGTTGAATAAAACCCCATGCGCGCTGGTTTCCAATGCTGCCACTGAGTTTTACCACCGGAATGATTTTTGTGGTCAAAAGGATCAGGTGGGTCATAATGATCAGCCCAGATTCCAAGACAATTAATGGGCTTTTCCAGTGTGATTTCAGTGTGTCGTTGGTGGAAAGAGAGAGTTTCATAAAATGCGGAGGTGCGACCGCACAGTAAATGTGTCTCCGAGATAGTTCATCAGACACCCTCATGACACTGCCTTGCTCACCTGGTCCAGCACTCTGTGTCCTGCCATGGCCACCACTGACACATGGAGTGATGGATTTTGGGGAATTATCATAGAATCATAGGGTTAGAAGCCACTCCCAGAGGTCATCTAGTCCAACCCCCCTGCAAGAAGCAGGGACACCCCCAACTAGATCAGCTTGCTCAGGGCCTCATCCAACCTGGCCTTGAACGTCTCCAGGGATCCAGGGGCATCCACCACCTCCCTGGGCAACCTGTTCCAGTGCTCCACCACTCTCACAGCAAAGAACTTTTTTCTAATCTCCAATCTAAATCTCCCTCCCTCTATTTTAAACCCATCACCCCTTGTCCTGTCACAACAGGCCCTACTGAACAGCCTCTCCCCATCTTTCTTGTAGGCCCCCTTGAGGTCCTGGCAGAGCGCTAGAAGGTCTCCCCGGAGCCTCCTCTTCTCCAGGCTCAACAGCCCCAACTCTCTCAGCCTGTCCTCGTAGGAAAGGTGCTCCAGCCCCTTTATCATCTTTGTGGCCTCCTCTTGACCCTCTCCAACTGCTCCATGTCCTTCTCATGTTGGGGGTTCCAGTACTGGACACAGTACTTATCTTCTCTTTAACTCTTACTCCAGTGACAGCGTTGGCTTGCAGACAGAGTGCTGATGTGCAACACCACTTCCAGAATCATCAATTGGCCATTCTGCTCCTTTCTGAGCCACAGAAGTCCAGACTCGAGTATCGCTGCGATGTTGATCCCAGCGATGTTCATTTCTCTGAGCCACAGGTTGGGCAACACGGAATTTCTTTCCCTCTGCTTTGAATCTGTCAGCATTTAATTGATTGTGTGCTTTGAGTCAGAAGCTCTTGATCTGGCTCATCTGTGCTGATCAGTATTTTTTATACTGCATCACATCTTCTCTTATGTGCTTCCTTCTGAGGTATAATTGTTATCTACCAATCTCTTTATATTTCATTAATAAATAGATTTCCAGCCCTCCTCTGATCGTTCCTGTCATCATCTGCTGCGCTCCTGGGATTTGGGCAATGCTGTTTTCCTAACACAAAGTAACCAACACTGCAGCCAGCAGTCCAGAACAATCCCCATCCTTAATTTATATTCTTTAGGATGTTCCTGCAGAAACTTCTGTCTAATCTGTGGCTGTGTGGTCCTGATTAACATCAGTAAATCCCTGTGATAGGCTTGTTCGATAATCACTGTGGGGGAAGGTAAGAGAGAAAAGAAATAAAACCGAAACAGTTTGGGGGTTGTTCATGAGCAAAGACCACCAAACTTTCCACAAAGGATTTAAAACACAAATAACAATGCTTTCCAAATCTCCTATGTTGATTTTTTTTCCCCTGGATCAGGAGGAATGTTTGTTCTTTGTGTTAGTGGATTTTTACAGGGTAATGAGAAGGGAAAGGAGATGGAAGGGCACCACAAGGGATGGTCAGTTGGAGAAAACCACCTAAGCAGCCCCCTGCCCCTCTCAGCAACCCCGTGCCTGCTCTCCCTCCTGGGAGTGCAGCATTAAGGTGAGAGTTTCATTACTCCCTTTCCACTTTGGTGCCATAAAAATTTTCAGAGCGGACTGAAACCTGACACGTTGGCGAGGTTGGGCCCAGATGACTCCTGGAGGGGGAGAGGACAGGGCTGGGGAAATTCTCCTTGGTGCCAAGGACACTGCCTGAGCGTGGCCCTTCACCAGGATGCTGCCTATCACCATATCTTCTGCTGGGGGTGCCAGGGCTTGGGAGGAATCTTGGTAACATCCAAACAGTGACTGTTTCTGCCAGGCCCTGCTGACTGAGATGTTGGGGAGGAATGGCTTAGGATGAAGCAATGCTCAGGACTCATTCCCACCTTCACACCAGAGTGCCCCACCACCACTCTTTGGGGTGTGGCAGACTGGCTTACAATAAACAACATTAAAAAAAAAAAAGCAAAATAGTTTGATAAACTTCAATTTTCCAGAAATCCACCTCCTACATATGCATATGTCTATACATAAAATGCTTTATTGACATAGACTTGCCATCTAGGAGTGGCAGAGCTGTTGTTAGGCTGTTGGAGCTGCAGTATGGTGACAGTAGGTGTGCTGCAGACAACTGTGTATAGTGAGAACAGTGAGAGGGCATCAGACATCCCTCTACAAGGGCTTCACTGCTTTGCTGTGCTCTGGTCCTGTGCCTGTGGCAGTCATGGGACAGGGCTTGGTGTGAGTTATTGCCTCTTAGCACTAATCAACTCTGGATTTATTGCAGAAAAGGTTTGGCTAAGCCAAGTGACTGCCCAGCACCGTGTCTTTTTTCCCCTGTTTTCTGGTCTCTCCTTGCCCTGTTGGCATGTGGAACTAGAATATACGTGAGGAAGGAAAGACATGTGAATTGTTTTCCTTTTAGAGCATCTTGCCTTTATTGAGATGCATTTGTTATCTTGGACTCCCAAGAAGCACCTTGCCCTTTCCTTGCTCTATTTTCCATTCCCGTCTCTTCTTCACCCTAACTTTATTTTCTCTTTATTTCCCTTCTCAGCTTCTCTTTTTCTTTACATCTTCTTCCTTTCTCTACCCGTGCTCATCCTTCTTCTCATCACTCACTTGATTTAAGGTAAGGAGAGCACATGTGGAGAGAATTGCCGTGTACAAAAGTTAAAGATATATATAGGATCCCTCATAATGTGGTTCACTCAGGCTGGTGATAGTGAAAAGGTATGTTTTCCTGGAGCTTGCCAGCAGTGTAAACCATTCAATTGATAACATAATACGTTTTTATGGTCTCTGTATAGCGATTTTCCATTTAAGTGTAAGTTAAATTGATGAATTCACATAGAGGCATAGAGGAAAGTTTTTCCTTTCTCTTTTGTAGTATAAATTCTACATGAACGCTCCTGCCCTCCATTGTGAGTGGGTTTTCCTCCCAGCCATACATGAAATGTGCCCTTAGGTTCTGTTACAAGTAGGTTTACACTGATGTGGATGGCTGCTATAAGCATTATGGTCTTGATCCTACACTCATTGAAATCAATGGCCGTGCTCTCCTCTCCTGCTACAGAGCGAGATCAGAGCCTGCAGGTTGTTCTGAGAATACAAAAGACCTCGTGGCTTTGGTTTTGGATGGTTTTGGATGCTATTTTGTGAATATCAGCTGTGAGATGAATCTACTTTGTCTGCTGATCTTGTCTCCTAACACACTGCATTCATATTTTGGAGCTTGCACCAGAATTTTCCTTTCACAGAATCACAGAATCCCAGGCTGGGTCTGGGTTGGAAGGGACCCTGAGGATCATCGAGTTCCAACCCCCCTGCCACAGGCAGGGCCACCAACCTCCAGGCATGGAGCTGGACAAAGTTGCCCAGGGCCCCATCCAACCTGGCCTTGAACCCCTCCAGGCTTGGGGCATCCCCCACCTCTCTGGGCAGCCCCTTCCAGCCCCTCACCACTCTCTCCATGAAGAACTTCTCCCTGATCTCCAACCTGACCCTTCCCTCCTCCAGCTTCAATCCATCCCCCTTGTCTCACCACTCTCTTCCCTCATGAAAGTTTTCTGACTACAGAGTTTCTAGTCTTATTCCTGTTCAGTAGGGCCTGTTGTGACAGGACAAGGGGTGATAAAGGGTTTAAAATAGAGGGAGGGAGATTTAGATTGGAGATTAGGAAAAAGTTCTTTCCTGTGAGAGTGGTGGAGCACTGGAACAGGTTGCCCAGGGAGGGGGTGGATGCCCCTGGATCCCTGGAGACGTTCAAGGCCAGGTTGGATGAGGCCCTGAGCAAGCTGATCTAGTTGGGGGTGTCCCTGCTTCTTGCAGGGGGGTTGGACTAGATGACCTCTGGGAGTCCCTTCCAACTCTAATCATTCTATGATTCTATGATTCCTGTTGCCTTGAGAGATCTGTTACTTGAGCTGAGCACTTTTCCCTCCATGAAAACTAAGCAGCACTTTTTGCCTGGTTGGTTACAGAAGTGGGGACTTCTATGGATATAGGAGATGCTGCAGGGAATGACATTTCTTGTTCCATGGGTAACATATTTTCTCAGTAACTTTGGTGCTTGGAGTGCCTGCCTTTCCCATGAAATGCAAAACGTGACCATTCGTGCTCCCGAACAGGATCCAGCGACAGTTTCAAAGTGTCTGGTCACATTTCGACGGGGCTAAGCTATAACTCACCCCTCTAAAATCCATTAATCAAATATATTTTCTGCACTCTGTTTCCTAACAAGGGCTCACATATTTATTTCCTGAGCCAGCACTGCTATATTTCACATGAATTCTAATATTTCAGTAGGGTGAGGAATCCTCATTTGTATGAATCGCAGCTCCGCTCAGCCGAAAGATGCTGCTAGCAGCAAGGTTCTACAGTGCTGCCTAAATCTCTGCCATGCTTTGTGATGAGCTGGCCTGGGCCATGCCCACACACCCACCTTCCAGAGCATCCAATGCCAACTGCCCTTCTTGGGTGAGCCCCGCTTTGGGCTCCACAGAAACGTCTACACACGCGCTTACGTCCCTTCTGTGCAAGCCGTTACCCATCAGAGGTTGAACTCCTGCAGGTTTCCTACAGAGTTGAGGACATGGCAATGTAGGGCCCTGAGCTTGGATATCTTCTCAGTGGTGAGTTGAAACTCCACATCTGGCAACACCTGGAGCCCCTGGGCTGAAGCAGAAGCAGGGGGATGGCACCAACTGTTTTGGATTCAGCGTGCGGGTGGGTTCCTAAGGATGCTGCTCCATCGCCTTGCCCCTCCATCCCTCAAACAGGACCAATTAGGGCACCATGAGTTCATTTTCTGCTAATAGGTGCTACATATCCTTAAAAACAAAAGAAAATCCATGAACCTTTGTCTTGAGGCACGTGAAACTTTTGTCCCAGCCCTGCTTTAATGGCATGTTACCTTCCTGGAAACCTTTTGTGCTGTCTCTGTACCAGAGCCATGCTGGGAAGTGGGTCACTTCTTTGTTTTTAGAGTGAGAATTGAGCTTTGCAGCCTCTTTGGCATACCAATAAACCTAGCAACAATAAAAAGGAACAGTGTTCATTATACTGCTGTGTGGGGAGTTTCTTTAAGAGTTGGGCCCTAAATGGTTTTTAATCCCAGGATGCACTGATTGTGATAATGTGGAGAGGCAAAGCAAGCATCAGTTATAAAATCATTGCAAATATGAGTGGAATAAAAAATGGTCCAAAGGATCTTGTTACAATTTCTGCTTATTCCACAAGGGTTTAAGGAAAGTAAAATAGGCAATGATTTTGTTTGGGACTTGTTTATGAAAGATTACTTTTCGTATAGGTGAGTCAAAAGGTTAAGGAAGTAAACAGAATTTAAATACAGTCAGTTTTAGTAATTTTTTCTGTTGTTTGCTTTAACTGCTTCCTAACATCATAAAAAAGCCTGCAGCACTCAGGTTAAAAGAAAAAAAAAAAACCAACCCCCAACCTCAAGCCAACAACAAAAACCCGCACCAAGCCAGCTTAAAGAAGTAAAAGCTGTAAAATGTAAGATATGGCACACCTATAAAATATAATTTTGCTTTTCAGCCTGCAAAAGTGCTGTAGATCTAAAATTACAATAAATCTCCAAATGTCCAGCATTGATTACTTCAAGCTTGTGGCTTTAATGGACAACAGGGCAGCACATTATGATGCCATGATTAAGGAATTGTGGAAAAGAGTGAGAGTGATTTTGAACTTTATTTTGGCACCTTGCAGAGCTCGACGTTACCACAATTATTGGTTTTCTGAAATATGTCCCTATGCATTATTCTGATCAGATTACTTGCATTGCACAATCCTCTGGTGAATAACAGGACAATAGCACAAAATAAATCTCTCTCTGAAATTTAATCTCCATGTCTGTAGACTGGCAAGAAGAACATCCACATCCTTCTGATAAGAAGTTGTATATTTTCCTGAACGGTGGGATATTTTTGTTTTATAATTGTCCTTAATGTAAATTCTCAAGCAAGAAAGCACTGATGCCAAAGATCTCTGAGGAAAGAAGGGTTGAAATATGGGTAAAGTGTTCCCATAAGCTCAGCATGAAGAAACCCTAATTTTCTTAGAAAACTACAGGGGCGGGTGAATTCGGTGGCTTACAGAAATCATTAACCTTTCCCCTATTATTGGTTCTCGGTGTAATTTGTTTGATAATCTTCTTCCTCAGTGAATAGTAGTCCAGCTTATCAGCTAATAAAATATCCTCTCCTAGTTCTGCAGTGTTTAGCACGTTGTGGCTACGATGCAGCTGACAGTAAAGCAAGATTGGCTGCTCTCCTCAGCCAGGCGTCGGACAGAAGCCGATGTATTTATGGACTGAAGGGTGAGCATGTGTTTATTAATATTATTTATCCACTGAGCTCCATGGACAAGCTCGAAATAATTGCTGTATTAAGAAAGCAGAAAATATGCTGCATTTTAAGGACTTGCCTTTCAGTCACACAGGTTCAGCAATAAACCTCTATAAATGTGTTGGTGCGTGCTAATCCTTGCAGCACCCATTAAACGACCTGCATAGAGATCAATACATTTAGATAGGTATATGAGGGGTTGTAGTCATATAACCAAGCAGCTAGGGGCTAGTCTTGGGTGGGTGTTTGCAGCTGCAAAACATAGGTGTGGATTCTGTGAGGGCAAATTTCCCACCAGCTCGCTGGTTGCCCGGGAAGGGGTGGTTTGCCGTGCACGGCTGCGGGGCTGTTGGCATCGCTCGGTGGCTGCTGGATCTGCCTGTGCAGAGTGCTGAGTTCCCTGTCAGGCTGGCATACTACAGCCTCTTGGCTGTGAAGCTCTCCCCCAGGCATCCCCAGCTCGCTCCCGGCTCCAGATACAGGCTCCTGCAGCATCATTAGCAGGCGACGCCGGAGCCTTGGTGGCACACGGGGGCACTGCGTTAGCCTTTCACCTCTGTGGAGCCTGGTACAAGCCGAGGCTCAATTCACAAGTGAAAATTGGATTTGGGAGCTTCATTTGAGTGTCCATGCCTCTCTATCACAAGTGCTACACGGGTGGGCACGACTGCCAATTCTGCTCTGAGGAGCCCCAGAGCTGGGCTGGAGTGCTGGACACCTCCAGTTGAGATGAAGATGTATTGGCAGAGGCACGGGTGGAAGTTCACCTGGCCACTGCTTACAGGATCCTGCCTCTGTCCCTGCTATGGCATCCCAGTGCTTTCAGTTGCTAAATAAACCCAACTGGAAGGAAAGTTTTCTTCTAGTGTGTGGGCAGATGTTATGGGAAAGGTTATTTCATTGCCATCGTTCGGGACTCGAGGATGAAATATGCATTACATGCAAACAGAGGTCCTTAGGACCTAGGAATTCTCTCTCCTCCAGGGAAACAGGATCCAAGGGTCCCACACTGGTCTGCACCCCGTGAAGCCTTTGTGTGATCTGTGTGTGTGCACATGGATGTAGGGAGCAGCCCCCTTTTTTGTGCCATCTGGGAACAGGGGAGCTGCTCTGTGCTGTGCCCCGGGAGCTGGTGGAGCACCGTGTGTGCTGGTGCTGGGAGCATCCTGCCACATCTGGATAGGTCAGAGCAGCTGCCAGAAGCAATTCTTGGGTGACTTTGCTCTGATTTAGCAATCCTCAAAAGCAGAGAGCTAAAAGCTGCCTGTCCTCAGTTCTTCTGCTGAACTGGTGTGGGCTCAGAGACTAATCTGGTCTGCAGTTTGTTTCTCATCTGTGATGGGAGCGAGGTGCTGTCTCTGGCACACCCAGTTTCCTTTCTATGTCTTTCCCATTCCTCCAAGCTGACTTCTCCCCCCATCTCTGTCTCTGCTTTGTTTCCAACAACTTTACTTTCATCAGGTTTCATTCCTGTTTTCAAATCTCCCTGGCCAGGAGTAACAAATGGTGTAAAATACTAGCATGAAGCAGTTTCACTTACACTATCTTAAACCTTCCAATTAAAATCCAGCTCCTATTTTCCAACTTTTTTAAACCCTACATATCCATTCATTATCACAGATTCTACCCAGAATGGATCAATGCTTCTTCTTCTCCTCCTCCTCCTCTCCCTCTCCCTTCTGCAGGGATGGAGGCTTTCTCCAGACTTCATCATAGCTGCAGACACAGCGGTGCTGCTCATCAGCTGGCGGAGCGGCTCTGCCTGTCCCTGGTGCTGTCTCTCCAGCTCCCCTCCCACCCACAGGGTACCATGAAGTGCTGGATAACATGAAATGGCTCACCACTGTCATTCCTCATTCTGGTGTGAATTAGGTGGGTTGGAGACAGGAAAAGCTCAAGCTGAACTGTTTTCTCAATGTCATTTTTTAGATACGGTTCTGTGAAGGGGCGATGATGAAGAAGAGGGTGTTGGTGCTCAATTTTACCTCTTCCAGGAGTGCTAATGGTGCCAGTCAGAGCAACTATCTCTTTATTCCCTGACTCTTCTGGCCTGGAAAGACACCAGCTGATGACATTTTTCCATATGCTGTGCAAGCAGCCTGGTATTTATGTAGACCAAATCCAGCTCCTTTTAACATTAGCTCTGAATTTTAGTGAAGCCAAAGCTTGGTGGTTTTATGTGGACTAGGTGGGGATGCTAAAGCAAGTGGTGGGGCTACACCACTTTTAGTGATCCCTGGATTTGTCCAGGATCCAGGTCATCTGTACCAGCATCACACAGGCTCATGTCCTACCTATGTGTGTGAAAGCATCCAGGTATCTCACTGTCCTTGTAGAGTGGAAAATCTGCCTCATTTAATCTGCAGAATAACATTTATCCTACAGAATAACATTTATCAGAGATCAGTTATCAAAGATTCTGAGAGAATGGCTTTAATCTTTCAAGGGAGTTTAAAAGAGAAACCTGAGAAGAGGATTTTTATAGAAGGAAACTGGAAGTTTTGTTAAGTTAGCAAAGGTGTTGACAAATGAAATGATGCTGCTGCTACATAGGCGACAAATCATCTGTTCACCTCAAGAGGATGGAGTTTCAGGTGCTGTATTTCTAAGAAAAATGAAACATCATAAGTAAATATATCAGCATATTGTGATGCACATCATCTGACCATTGCTTGTCTGGTTAATTGCCTCATTCAGGTAATTGAAAATATTAAATAGATATAATTTAGAATTTTATTTTGGGTTATCTTGGATACGCACCTTCAATGAAGGATGATAATATTTATTCCTTAAAATTATTTCTAGTGGTATTTTACTGGTGTTAAAGAAGAAATTGAAACTCAGGGACAGAGGGAAAATATCCAGGAGAAAAAAATGTTGAATTTCAGTACTTTGCAGTGCATATGAATGTTACTTAATAACAGCCTGACTTCTGTGACTGGTTCACTGGCAAATATTCAAATCACAGAGAACTCTACGCTTAGTTTTGTCAGAATTTCTAGTTAAATATGTTTTATAGCACTTAAGTTGTTCAAGGTTCTTTATTAATCTAATTTTCTAAAATACCCAAAGTGGTCTGAAATTCAGAAATTCCCAGCAAAGACATTTGTAGAAATATTTTATAAGTTCCCAAAATTAAATAGACACAGCTGATGCTTAGGGAAAAAAAAAAAAAAAACAGCCTAGGGAAATTAAATAGTTTTTTAAAATCTTATTTTCCAAAGTCTTAGAAAGCTCCTATACTTTACTTCAGAATTAGATAACACAATGGAAAAGACACCTAAACATCCCATCTGTGTGTACATATATGGGTGGAAACAGTGGAACAGTCTTGAAAATGCTTGACCATGGCAAGAGTCAACATACCTGAATGAAATGCTGGCAAGATGTTTGGCACATCTGCATGGAGACAACCTTCAGGAGAGCTTTCTTAGGGACATCCTCCACCCTTGTCTCAGCAGTTGCTACCAAACTGACTTTTCTGTCCAATTTAGATTCAGATTTTTGTGCAAGAGGTGTTGTAAGTTCTCAAATTTTTATCCTGTTAAAAAAAAATGTTTCAGATAATTTATCAGTGATGCAGAAGCAGAAGTCTTTTCTGTTTGCTTGTTTTACAACATGTTGCAATATGAAGCTGCCATGAAGATGCTGAGGGGCTGGAGCAGCTCCCCTGTGAGGACAGGCTGAGGGAGCTGGGCTGGTTCACCCTGGAGAAGAGAAGGCTGTGGGGGGACCTCACTGCAGCCCCACAGGACTTAAAGGGAACGTATGGAGAGGAGGGGAATTGGGTTTTCACAAGGGCAGAGTGGTGGGACAAGGGGATGAGTTGAAGCTGTAGGAGGGAAGGGTCAGGTTCTGTGACTCTGTGATTCTGTGGTATGAGTATGGGACATTTGTGTCCAGGTTTAGTTGTAGAGAAGGAGAGAAGAAGGAATTGGAGCAGGTCATCTCCTGTAAAAGGCAGCTTGGCATACACAGAGGCCAGATTTGATAACTATTGATTGGCCTAATGTGTAAAGAGGTTGCTTACATGCATGAGCAAGGGTTGGTTGTGATGCTCACTCTATTGTTATGTTTTGCAGGAAAGTAGCAATTGAAAGTTGCACATTCTGGACTCAGAAGAAGGCGGCTCTTCGCACCCTGACTCCTCCAGCACTTGTATTTTCATCCTCTTGACTCATGGCCTCGCTCTTCTGGGCTTTCTGTGAGTCTGTAACTCCACCACGCACACTAAGGCTGTGGGGGGCTCCATGTCCTTGTTATTGCTTCCAAGATATGCTGGGGACATTTCATGCAGGCAGTCAGAAGGGGAACACTGTCCATGAGCTGGATGAGAAGAGGAGGTGTGCTGTGTGCCAGGACAGCTGTTGTGGCGTGAAGGACCTGCCTGTGGATGGCACTGGATAACCTGTGTCTCCTCTGAAGGCAGGGAGGGAGCCGAGTGGGAAGCCTGGAGCTGTGTCTGGCCAAAGCCCAGGCAAAGCCCTTGAGGTGGTTGAGTTCAGTGACTGGGGATCAAACCTGCAAAAGCAGAACTGCTCTTGTGCCAAGACACAGCTCATCTCAACCCCGCACGGCTCAGAGCCGAGGTCACGGTGACTCCCCACAGCCCGCGGCTGCGCGACGGGGCTGACGTGAGAAACCTGCCAGGGAACTCAGCAAGGTCAGGTACTGAGCTGGATTTATTAACCTACAAGCAAAACTTGGGAAGTCCATGGTGAAAATCTGAAATAAAGCAACTCCATCTTACTATGGTGACAGCAGTTCCCCCATAATTTGCTCATATTTTAATCCCTGTTTCATCAGAAAGAGGAAAACCAGGGGTGGGTGATCACTACTCCACCATCACACCAGTGACAGACCTGGCTCACATTTTGGATGAGCCAATTTCTCCAGCTTTCTATTGCTCCTCAGACACTCCTCTGCCCCGTCTTTGGTGAGGCAGGACAGGAATCCCTGGTGCAAAGCCCCGAGAGGTAGTTATCTAACAAAAGGAGGTCTCTCCATGTTTCCTCAAAGTGTTTATGTTTAGCAGCTCATTCGTTCCTTGTCCCTGACTTTTAGTTACTCATCAAGGAGCCATGAGCTCATCGGAAGTAAACAGGGTTTGTTTCTCCTTGGCCAGCATCCCTTTGTGCTACCAAAGGTGGCAAAACATTCCCAGTGTTTGGGTTTGGGGGTGGGTTTTTGTTTGNGCTGCGTCCACCCAGACAGTTTAACCCTTGGGTCAGCGTGTTTGTATTTCACTTACTGGATTGTTAATAGATTTTCTTCATTTGTGCGAGACATTGTGAATGATGTGCTGAGGTCTTTCTATTACTTCACCGCCGGCGCCCGTGGTCCACCTGTAAGAAGATAGCGTTAAAAGCTGCTGGAGTTTCTACCTCTTGACAACATCCCAGCTGTAGACTAGCAATAGCAATCCTCCCGTGGCAGTTTTAATTATCGGCCCCGGCGATACCATCAGTAAGTGTGTAATTACGTGTCACTTTCCTGGCTGTTGGGTATGAAAAGTGGAACCAGTGAGATGATGATCGTTGAAGCTGTAGACTCATATTTAAACAATTCAAAATGTGTAACTGGCAGTGTCATTAAACAGAGAGAGTCTGACCCCAGCTGTCAGTTACTTTTCCTTATGCAGATTTTTTTTCATGCTGTCTGTCAAAAGAGCTCCATGGGCTGAGATGGGACAGGAGAGGCGGCGTGATGCGGGAGTGCTCTGCTCCACTCCCGCCGAGGTGGTCTTTTACCCTAAATAAATACTCCTGGAGAGACTGTAAATAAACGGTCGACCACGCAGGAAATTATATAGAC
The DNA here is from genome assembly GCA_013399135.1 of Heliornis fulica. Classification (NCBI taxonomy): domain Eukaryota; kingdom Metazoa; phylum Chordata; class Aves; order Gruiformes; family Heliornithidae; genus Heliornis; species Heliornis fulica. The sequence continues at coordinate 111,893 of VXBZ01000881.1, forward strand.
TTTGGTGATGAATAAACACAGGGAGACTATCAAACAGATATTCGACCCTTCAAAAAATATGAATAAAATCTGACTCATTACCCTGAACTTAAAGAACAAGGCTTATGGTAATTTGGGGGATTCATTACTGAAGGATAAAAATGGAATCATTTTCTTTTCTCCATTTCCAGCTCAACATTTTTGTAGCAATGTCAGATAAACGAATAACCTGAAGGTGGTTGTTGTTATTTTTATTATTATTACTACTATTACTACTACTAAATACTACAGTATTTATTATTAATAATTATGATAGTTATTATGATAATTATCATCATCATATATGTACATTCATACACATGTGTACTTACATATATATATGAGGGAGACACATGAACACACACACATCAACATGAGCAATAACAATTTTTTGAATATTCCTCTCAAAGAATATGAGGATGTGAACCACTTGCACTTGAACTTCAAAGTCGGATGTTTAAGGTGTGCAATTGCTAAGAACTTGTCACCTGGCCAATATATGCTAAAGAGATAGAAAAAAATAAATATATGTGCATAGGAGTAGGCAAGTAAAGAATATTTTTTCTGCAAAAAGAGCCAGAAATTTCTGAAATGACAACTCAACAGCTGAAGGCAGGCACACTTGTTTGACTGGGAGCGTGGAAGATGTTGGCATGCCAGGGGTTAATTTTGGTAACACAAGCAAATAAACGAAACAGTGTTTTACAGTAAAAAGAAAAAGAAAATAAACAAATTGGAAGCTAAACAAACATTAATCCACGAAGAGAGAGAAAAATGTTTCTTTAATTTTTAAAATGTTTGCATTGCTCATAACAGGGTTAAGGCTGCAAACAAGGAACATGATCACATCCCCGTTTTAACTCCTTAATTTTCAAGCTTTGGAGTTCAACGCCGACTCCAGCAGCAGCAGAGGAACACACAGGATGCCCAACCTTTGGAAAGGCACTGCACCACACCTGCTCTTGCAGACTTTAAGGATAAATATATTCATTTTGTCCATGAGTGTTTCCCTGTGTGTCTGTATATAAAAGCTTTGCATATATTTCTTGTTTCAAAGACAATGCAACAGACCAGCGCATACAGTAGTGCAGGCTATATTAATTGCAGCAGTACTTTCATACTTGAAAGTAATAAATAGGCACATATTAAATCCTCTAAGGATTAATTTGTATTTTATCAGCTGTGAAAAGGGCAATTTTTTACATATCCAGACTTAAGAGGTAGCCCTATTAGACCTTCATTGGAAAACAAATTCTGCATATATTTTGTATGAAGGCTTTTTATTTTCTTGCTTTTTTTTTCTCTCTCTTTTCTCCCCCCCTGCCACCCCACCCCCCTGTCTTTTTAAAAGCATTCTGTGTAGCAAGTGATTATGTAATTCGGTGCTGAGGAGGAAAGGAGATGTGGGAGCAGGACAAACGCTGCTTGGTAAAACTCTGCTCCCATCGTTGGAGTGAGCAGGTAAGAGAAAGCCCAGCAGAAAATGCCACACTCTGATGTGTGAAGTGCCTCACTTTCCCGTGGCATTCGAAATTCACAGTCCTTAAGGTCATTCGGTGTCGGTGCACACATACTAATGTCATTGCAGGTGGCTTTAGAGTTATATTTACGAATTATTTGCAGTTGCCACTAACGAAGAGTTGCCGGGCAGCCCTCCCAGACACAGTGCTGCAGCAGGCAGCCACCAGGAGCCGGTTCGTGCATGCCAAATAGCCATTTCTCTTTGTCTTTCATGGTGTTGTCTGTAGGGTTGAGTATTTTCAAGTTCTGTTTCTGTCCTACTTGCATGTTAGCTGCAGGCGATCTGCATCACAGGGAGGAGGCAGTCCCTTGGGGAGGGCCCACTTTTCTGCATTTACTTGGTTGCTTTGAAAGAAAAGGATGCTAAAAAAATTAGCTCTCTTTTAGGAGTGCTGGATGACTTGTGCACAACAAACAGATTCACGGTGGAAGGCTCCTATGGTTTCGGTGGGGTTTTTTATTCTTTTTGAAGGGAGGAGAGTTGAGTTTTTTAAAGGGACACTGTGTGCTTATTCTATGCCTGAAACCTGCTGCCAGCAGCTGAGATGCTGGAGCTCCCGTGTGTGTCCTGGCTGAGGTGCTGGAGTATCATCCCTTGCTGTGGGTAAGAAGGAAGGATTTAGCAGAGGGGTGCACTGACTCCTAAGGCTTTGCAGACCCGCTGGTATCCTGCCCTCTGTGCTTCTCTACTGGGCTTTTCACCAGATGAACATGTCAGAGAACTGTGCTGCCTGGCACCATGGGCACATTTATTGCCACGAGTTCTTTGTCAGTGCAGGTAAAATGGGTCAAGCTGCACTTGCTTCCCAGTCTGTGGTGCCAAGGGTCCGTGGGCAGCACTTACTCCAGAGCTCCTGCCCTTTGTGTAGCTTTTTGGAGCTGCCCACTGGAGCTCAGCTCCTCCCAGGTCCAGGACAAACCATGCTGCCAGACCTTCCAGGGCTCTCTGAAAGTCTATGAAAATTTTAATTAACCCATTTTTATAGACATAAGAAATTAATATTATTTTCTCTATGAATTTTGAATCGTTGCAATGTTTTGGGCTTTTTTAAAGGGTAAGCTCTACAAATAAGCACCATAAATTTTTGTTACTTTCTTACTTTCCAAAAGTAAGAAAGTAACAAAAATTTACAGTTCATTTACAGTTCATCTGATTATTTTTTTTTTTAAACCAATAGCAGTCTGGGAAAAAAGCTTTGGTTTCTGTGGGTGCTTGAAACAAATCTTCCATTATCATCATTGCTGTCTCTGCCTGGGTGCTGAGCAGTTATTTGAATAGGAAGGTGATCTTAGAGCAGTATCACAGGCATGGTCAGCAGTGATGGTGACCCCATGAGTTGGTCAAGCATCATGACAGCTGAAGGGCTGCTCAGGGAAGTCATTGTCCAGTTGTGACCTCTGGTCCTCCTCTGATTGTCAAATCACCCCAGTTCACACTTACTGTGTGGTTTGGATGTAGTGGAATAAAATCCAGTGGGCTGGGGGGCTGGTGGAGTATTTCCTATGGACAGTTTTGATGGGGAAGTCGAGACACCTTAAGGCATATCCTGCAGTGGAAGAGAAGCCATCCTGTCTCATGGTCATTACTGTCCAGCTTCAGACAGGGGGTTCGTGCTTGCACAGGGGCTGGGAACAGCAATAACCTCTGCAGAAGTGCCACTGGTAGCACTGGGAAGCTAGTGGGCACCAGGATAGGAGGCTCTCAGGGTTGATACTCCTGAAACAAAAATGACAAGAATCTGGCATTAGCTGGTTTAAAAAATGGTGGGAAAACAATTCTAGAGCTAGAGCCCATGAATGCAGTCAGGTTATTGAGGTGAGCAGGGTTTCTCTTGATGGTGTTGACCTGCCATCACTAAAGAGTTCTCATTTGCTTTGGTTTTAATGTGTCATTATAGTTGCACTGTGATAATTGCTGACCACATTGGCTTAATCGCAGATTTTTCTTCACAAACTTTGTTTCTTTCCTATTAAATTGGACCAATCTGGTAGTGTCTTATGAATGCTTTAGGACAAAATGTATGGCTCTGCTGCTTCATCAAAGATCTCAGTGGAAGGAGACACGGCTGAGCAGCTGCAGTGGCTGGTTTGCAGTGTCTGCCCCTCGATGGGTGGATTCCCTTCCTGACTGTGGCTCTTCCCAGAGCCATGGCTGGTTTCTCTCTCAGATCTCCCTCCTAGTCCAACGAACCTGGATGTTATCCTGACAGTTCCCCTATTGCAAATAACAGCAAGTAATAAAACATCTTCGCTTAATCTTTGGAAACTGTCTTGAAATTATGAAGCAGGAGATGTACTTTGTGTATCACAGTGGAAACCTATTAGGCAAGTACCCTTGGTGCATGGAAAATATATGCTTTTAACAGTTTTAATCCTTTATCAATTATTCATATGCAAAGGTTTTTCTGTATTTGTACAGTTTGTTGGCTGGAATAGCAAGCATGCCTTTATTTGTCTAACAGTTTTGTTCAAACTCTATCAGATAAGACATTTAACACACCCAAACATATTTAATTTAAGAAATAAAGAGCCATTCTTTCTGTGGGGTTTTACACATCATTCTTCTTTATTACACCAGGTTTTGCTCATCATACCATGTTCTTCCTCAGAGGACAGAGACAAATAACCATTCTCCACAAGGACAATGTGTGTGTTGAATGCATTTTAAATGCTTCACTTTGTTATGATTGCAACCAACATTTTAAATATGCTGCAATCAAATTCCAAAATGACACGAGAAAAATGACATCAGAGAATAAATCTATTAGGCTGCTCAGGCAACAGGAATGTTTGAGCTGGAACATACTTAGCTTGAAAGTTAAAGATTGAGTACAATGTTTATTTTATTTGCTTAAGAGAAGCAAGCCTAATTCGTCCCTGTTGTGGAAATCAATGGAGTTACAGTATAAATATACTCTTCAAATATATTTGGCATATTACATGAGTTAAATAGCATTACCTAAATATAGTTTAGCTTTTAAATATCACATGAGATTACTGATTTACTTTTACATTGTGCTAGGTTTGTTTAAAGTATTCAAGGGTCTCGCTCATGGTGTACATAGTAATTCTGCCTATGGGCCTGGAAGAGGGAAGCCCAAGTCAAACGAGCTTTGTAATGGTAGTTGGACAGCTGGCTAAGGCTGGGTTGGCTGATGTTCCCCTCTCCATAGGTGGAGACAGCACCCACATTGTGGGTCAGTCTATTTTACAATTTTCTAGTCTACTTGAAGTATGGCAGGAATGAGATCCTAGCACAAGTGCATTGCATTTAGTCCTGATGCAATGAGGGATTTTTGAGGTATCTGAATAAACACATTTATAGAATCATAGAATGGTTAGGGCTGGAAGGGACCTTAGAGATCTAAAAAGTCCCTCCCCAGCTTTATTGTAACCATGTTTATCCCTTCTGCAAACATGCTGGGGTCAACCTTAATGCTGGATCTTTTCTTAGGGCTCTGATAGACCAGGCTATTGTTTTTTTGGACCATGTTTCTCATAAATAGACTTCCAGCCCCTTGTGTTGTCACTTACTATATCATGGACAGTTTTCTTTTGTTAGTAGTAGAGGAGCATGAGCTGTAGAATGAAAAATCTTGGGAAAAAACCAAAATCCCATTGAGTTTCCTGCTACAAATGATTCAGGTTTTCAGGAGGAAACACTTTTTACCCAGTAGGATCGTCCATCCCTGGGGTCTAGTAAATTCTTTAGGAATTCCTGGGCCAAGTCATTCTGCTTTCTGGCTATGCATTAAGGTATTAGCTTCTGTTACTGTTGGTATGAATATTCCTTATACATCTTCCTGAAAAATTCCCCTTAAAGAAAATAAATGATGTCTTACATTCGAAGTTCTTAAGTGAGCATGGCTGGGGTGACGGATTTGGCTTGTCTGACATGAAAAAAACAGTAGGAAATAAAGTGGTATTCAAAAATGGGATTTGTTTGCCTTCAAAACTGTAGCTCTAGTTTTCTCCAAAGAATCAGAGCTGAGCAGGTGTTGCCTAGGTAGGAAAATTTCACTTAAAGATCTCTGAACTGTCCCAAACTGAAGTCCATTCTCATCCATAACGTAATTTAGCCCTTGACAGATATATAGAGCTCTTGTAACTTTCTGTTCTTCACAAAATCTCCTGAGCTTCAAGTCTCACTGACCAGATGGGTTGTAATTTGGCCTCTGACATGGTGCAGTCCTGCTGGAGGGTGAAAATTACCTGAACTGGCCAACGTGGAGGTCACATTCCCTTCTCCTTGAAGTCATTTTCTTTTTCTCAGGCTCCTGCCTCACGTTCCCCAGCATGAGGATCTCTGGTTCCTGCATTTTGAATAGTGCACAGTAGTGAGATGAGGAATACTTATCCCCTCAGAAGTCAGATATTATATTTAAATGTCTTAAGCCTCTACTGAATATCAATCACAGGATTGATTCAGCCGTAGCAGTATCTGACTCCACAAGTGAGATGCTGAGATTGCCCTGTGTAGGGTAGATTGAAATACTTTGCAGTGTGTCAAGTGTCAGAAACAGCAATGGGTGGCATATAAATGTGCTTAATTAAGGAGAGCCTTGAGTACTTTTCCAGGCTGAGACCTCATGACAGAAAAAATATTCATGTGTATTTTCCATGCCTTAATTTCTTGGGCAAAATGAAAATGGAATGAAGATATTCTAGAAGAGCTCCATCCACCCGCCACCTTCCATGAAGCTGTTACTTCCTCAGATCCTTATGCCTGAGTGGCTGAAGTGAAGACACTCCTTAGGATGAAGTGTGGGAAGTTTTGCTCTTGTAAATAATGAAAATTACAGAGATTTTTGTGCTAGCATTTTCCATTTCTTCTCTACTTTAATTGAAACATGTTCTCCTTGCTGCTTGGACAGCTATCTGAGCTCCAGAACAAAAAAGGGAGGAAAAAACCCACAAAGTGCATCTAATTCTGGGAATTACTGCCTTTTCCTCATTCAGGTGGTTGAGAAGAAGGGATCACCTCTGTCTATTTTTCTCTCCAGAAGTTTCTTTGCTGGCTCACCCCTGCAGACCCAACATGATGCCCCCATGGCAGAGCCACACCAATAACCACCGGGTCAGCAGCTTGCCTTGCAATGATCAGAATTTATCCCTTCACCTTCTCATCCCCCTCCACTCTTGTGCTGAGCTTAAATTTTTTTTTTTTCCTTTTTGCAGTAGAAGTAATTTTTTGCAGGTGCAAAAAGGAGTCTTTTGGTTTCCCCATCTTAAGAAAAAAGTTAGAAAAAATACACTTTCCTTACTGAAAGGCAATATTTTGCTTTTAGCACTACTTTATGTGCAGCGTTTTTTAGCTCCTCTAATCTTAAATTCAGTACATGAATGGATGGATAATTTCCTCCCTGTCAGTTTTTTCATGCTTCTGAATTATTTACTGCTCCTGCAACTTGTAGCTGCGAGTCCACTTATTTCTTGTTGTGCTGTAGCCATGCAAGAAGCTCCCCTTGGCCCACTGTCCTGGGGGGCTGCTTCTGGTCTGCTGGAGCAGGTGAAGCCCAGGGTGCTGGACATCGTTGGAGGGATGCCCAGGCATGACCACCCTCCACCCCCAGTGTCCTGCAGAAATGAGTCCTTAACTAACACAGCCTCAACCTGGTTAATTCGTCTTCATCATTCACATCCCCCAAATCCTGAATCATTTTGGTTGCCCTCCACTGCACCTTTTCAATCTCCACAATGTTCTGCCTGTAATATAGTGACCAGAATTGCACACAATATTTCAAATATACTCCAACTAATGTCTTATATAAAGTAGTGCCAGAATAACTTGCACTGATTTATAATCCTTACAAATATATATATTTGTTTAGCTGCTGTTGTTGGTTTTTTTTATTGCTGCCAAACATTGAACATATGTCTGGTGGTCTGAAGGCCTGTTAAAGACAACGAATGAATCACATTTTCCACATGACAAAAGAAAACACCTTTATTTTTTATCATTGTCTAGCTTGAGTGGTGATATAAGATAAATCGAAACAACGAGAGGAGAAGAGAGTTTAGGAAAGTCAAGTAATAAGGTATCAGGTTATAAATGAAGTCTTCCAGTGATTGAAGTTAAAAAGCATCCACAGGCACTTCATGCTTCTTAAAAAATGAATAAATCGCTGGAGTGGGTGGCTGTAATGTCCTGTTCAAAGGGCAGGAGCCTACCCCACCCTTTGGGGACGATGCCAAGAGTACATCAGAACATAAATGGGACTTTTTCGCTGGCTGTGGCTGCAGGAACACACGGTGCAAAGTGTGATGCTAATGCACAGAGTAGCTCTTTTTTTTTTTATTTTGGGGTGTTGATGGTGCTCTATTTGTGAGGTTGTTGTTGGGAGCTCTGGCTTCTTAATGGAAGCAGATTGCTGGCAGTTGTCCTGCATCTGTTGGGTAAGATTCTGGGTTGGGAGTCGTATTATTAATATTCTGGAGGAATGCATTTCGCTGGTGTTATTTACAGTAAGGAGGAGTTGTGAGCAAATATTCCACATTCCTGTGGTTCACAGTGGAGAAAGTATATTAAAAAACAATCTGACTGTAAAATGTACTAAACCATCTCCCAGCCCCAAACTAGACAAACCAGAGGTTACCGATTCGTGAGGACAAACCTGCAAAAAATGAAAATCATTATGGCCAAGGTGAAATTACTCTGAGAGGGTGCTGGGGATGGCAGGCCACAGAAGGCCTGCAAATATTTCCTCTTAATTGATACAGCAGCGTTTGAATTCTGCTTGTTTCCAGTTGAAGAAGAAGTTTTTGATGGCTTCCACCTGAACCAGCCTGTGCTATATAGTGCAGGTGACCTGCATTAATGGCCTCATTTTCCCAAGACAACGCGATACTATTAATGTATTGTACCAGGTTTTGCCTTGGCTGGTGGCCATTATTGCCAATAAATGATGGCATGTATTACATCAACTCCTGCTAAGGTCTTGGGACATGAAATTCATGTGTGCTACCAATGTAGATCGAACGGAACCTTGACATTAATCAGACAGGTGGAATTTAAAGCTTCCCAGGTTTCCCAGTACCGCGCTCGTAAGGAATCGTGAAGTTCTTCTGCACTTCACTGGCAAGGTTTAATATAAACCACCACCACCCTTCTTTTGTTATTATTTATGGGGTTTTCAAAACAGATTTAGTCTATTAATATGACCATTATGGTGTTTACAAATATCTCTGCCTTCCTAGTGCACTCCTGAATCCTAAATGGGCTCCTGTTTTCCGAGAGCAAACAACAAATGGAGCAGACCTTTGAAGAAACCCACCCTCGATTAATACTTAATGATGGCTCAGGAGAGGGAACAAAGCCCGTACGATGTGAACACGGATTAGCCCTTTTATAAACACGGCCAAACAGTTTGTAGGAGCGCCGATGCCCGGGAGCAGCCTGCTGTGCCCTCCTGCCGAGACCAAGGACGGGCAGCGGGCTCGGCGCAGGGGGCCGGTGGCCCCCGGGAGCTGCGCCCCAGCTGCCCCCCTCTCCCTGAAAGCAACGAGCTGGTTGATGCAGGAGCATCCCCTGCCGACCAGCGCCCTGCAATCATTACCTCTGCCAAGGACCTGGTGTTAATTCTTCTCCCTCTCCCTGACCACGGACACATCGAGCATGGCCAAGGCTGATGTCCAAAGCAGATGGGGCTCTCGGTCCCATACACCTCATGGGTTGTTACATTTAGGTTCCTCCTACAAACCATTACTCTGCTTTCCCCTCCAAGAAACACTTGGGTCTCATCCTCTTGCCTACCGCCAGATTGCATCATACTGCCGGCGTTGACGGGCGTTGAAGCAGTAACTGAGCTTTGGAGGAGAAAGGCTCTTATCCCCCTACCCACTTCCAGAGCCATCCTTTCTCAAGCAGAATATTTTAACTTTAGGACTTCAAATATTTCTATTAATAAATTACTATGCATCATGTTAAATTAGCATTGCCATTACTAAAAGATTAATAGCGACAATGCGTCGTGGCACTCCATTGCTTCAGGGTAATTTTCTTTTGTTCATGCTTTGGCATAACATTGTACAGCAGCAGAACTAGGAAGCATAAATTTAGCCACAGCCCCTCAACACAAGAGGTAATCCTAATCACAGCAGAGGGTTAGCAATTAGCTCCCACCACCGCTCCCCAACGAGCGGGCCGGAGCCATCTGCGGAGGTTGCCTTCAAGCCGGGATGCATCAGGGCTAATGCAGACCGATATCCCTCACACTTCACACATAACAAGACAGATAACAAGACAGATCCCGACGTTTATGTGTTTTTATTTACTAAGTGCTCGAGAGGAATAAACAAGGATAATTTGCATGTGAAGCCTTTTTATTTCAGACCGTGAGTAATTGGTGGGTTAGCGGTGGTGTATACGCTTAAGTGTACATCACGCCAAGAGTAATCTTCCCTTTCATAAATTCTCCATCCTAACTGGAGTTTACAAGGGAAGATATTACTCTCGTGCTCATGTCCCCTTCCATTGTGCTTGTAAAAAAAAAAAAAGGAGTAACTTTTTTTCTCCTCTGTCTCCTCGGATAGGGACATGACAACAAAGCAATTAAGCACCGTGTCTTAGCGGATGCAATTCCAGGTAAAGGGTGGGAGTGTATCATGTGGCATCATTTTACCCAAAAGATGTGCACAAGGACCATGTACTCACAATTTAATGATGGGCAGGGAGTCAAAAAAGCATCTGAAGCTCGTTGTGAGGCACAGGCTTTTTTATTTTTTTTTGCTGTTCTAACAAATGACTTTCTCAAGTGAAATTATTGCATTATCATCTATTTGACTTCATGCTGGATATATCCAGGAAAACATCTCTGTGATGGCTCCGCTTCCTGCTTAAATATCAAGTATTGGTGTTTTTAATGTTTTTGTAAACATTATATATTTTAATACTTGAGAAAATGTATCTCATAAATAAGCTTTATTATCTGTCAAAAAGGATGAAAATATAACTTTACATTTCTGTTTTAAAGTAATTTTAGTGCCTATTAGCTATAAAGTAACAGTTATATATAATTTAGAGTATGTAGTCACTCGAAACAACTTGACATTTTCACACAAACACAGAACCTTAATAATAGTCTTGGGATTTCATTGGAAGTATACACCACTACAGGATATTAAAATAACTTATGGTGCACTGTAATTCTTGTTTTGTATTTGTCCAAGTAGTTTTGAAGCATGCTATAAAGTAGAAAAATAAAAACCTAAGCTCCAAAGTCAGCTAAGCTGCATTCTTAAAGTTATAGCAGTCTTTTCATATTAAGTATGATTAAACCAGCTGACATTTCCAGTTGTCATCTTTCTCTTCTTCCTTCCTATTAACATGCTAGGCTTAAAATGTAAATGCTCTGCCTGCTGCATTTTTTATTTAAAGCCCTTTCAATTGTTTGCTTAAAATAATGGTGCTGATTGTATGCATTCAGGGATCATAATAATAGCATCAAACCAGTAATTTACTTGTTGATCTTTGTGCAAACTCCAGCTTTGCGCAGTGAAAGGCTCTGCCGCGCTCACACACGCCGGAATGTCGCTGTCTGGAACCTGGAGAGCCCCCAAAGTCAATGACACTTGTGCCTATTGTTCTGCATCCACGCTGAAACCAGAACAATGACCACAGTGGCCATGACTGTGACTCACCAGGCAGACCAGATTTTTCCTTGAAATGCTGCAGAAAGAAAAAAAAAAATATATTGGAAAGTTTTTCTTTTTTTTTTTTTAATGACCCCACAGACTTGATTGTGATTAAAATTCACCCAAGGTACAACTTGTTCTTTTAATTGTAATTGAAGTGGCGTGGGGGTGGGGACTAGGTGAGTGTGCAGATGTGCACAAAAATTAATATGAACTTGGAGGAATAACCTCGTCGCCGTAAAAGGGCCGACCAAATGTTCACAGATGGAATTTGAGTGGACCCTTATTGAAGAAGCCAGTAGGGCCCACTTGGGTCGTTTCTGCATCAGTCCCATGTAGTCCATTTGGAAAAGGCACCATCCAGGCCTTTTCTATAATAATTATTCTCATGCCTGATCCATTAATTTCTGAATTTGCATCAGGATTGCTCAGTGACAGCATCACCACTATCAAAAAGAAAGGACTTTATAATGCAGTTTGAGGAAGATTGTGTGTGACTATGTTGATTTTTTTTCCCTCTTTCCTTTCTACAATGTGGTTAGACACAGAAATTATAGAATCCTAGAATCACAGAGTCCCAGACCGGTTCGAGCTGGAAGAGACCTTAAAGATCACCAAGCTCCAACCCCCCGCCATGGGCAGGGACACCTTCACCAGACCAGGCCGCTCAAGGCCTCATCTGACCTGTCCTTGAACCCCTCCAGGGAGGGGGCAGCCACCACTGCCCTGGGCACCCTGTGCCAGGGCCTCACCCCCTCACAGGGAAGAATTACTTCCCAAAGTCTAATCTCAATCTCTCCCTTGGCAATTTAAAACCATTCCCATTGTCCTGTCAGTCCAGACCCTTCCAAAAAGTCCCTCCCCAGCTTTCTTGTAGCTCCTTCAGGGACTTGAAGAGGCTCTAAGATCTCCCCAGGGCCTTCTCTTCCCCAGGCTGAACAGCCCTAACTCTCCCCCTGGCTTCATTGCAGAGATGTTCCAGCTCTTGGATCATTTTTTGTGGCCTCCTCTGGACCTGTTCCAACAATTCCATGTCCTTCCTATATTGAAGACTCCAGAACTGGACACAAGACTCCAGGTGGGGTCTCACAAGAGCGGAGCAGAGGGGCAGAGTACCCTCCCCTGACTTGCTGGCCACGTTCTTTTGGATGCAGCCCAGGACAGGGTTGGCTTTCAGGGCTGGGAGCACACATTGTCAGCTCATGTAGAGTTTCCCATCCAGTAGCACCTCCAAATCCCTCTCTGCAGGGCTGCTCCCTATCTCATCATCTCCCAGCCTGTACTGGTGACAAGAATTGCCCTGACCCAGGTGCAGGACCCTGCACTTGGCCTTGTTGAATCATGAAATGAAGCTTGTTAGGCCTGGAAGCAAGTGGAATCCAGAAAATCTGGCATATAACTAAATAATGATCTTGCTCTGTCAAGAAACTTCCAAAACCTGGTGATCACTGGGGAATTTGAAATAAGGAGAGAATCTGGTGATGTGAAAGGAAATAACTTTAAAATACTACAGCATACAATGAATGCTTCTTTCTTCCTTTCCCTTTTGTCCCACCCTGATGTTTATCCCTTTCTTATTTTTATGTTGCTTTTAAAACCTTGGGTTTATAAACTTGCATTAAAAAAACCCCAAACAACCTGTAAGTTTTTCTCGTTATACCAATCTTCCCAGGAGTCCCACTGAATCTGTACACAGCAGAAGACAGTAGAAAGGAAATATAGTCATTAAACTGAAATATGGAAAAACTTCTAACACCACAGTAAAGCTGATAAAAACTAATATTAACAAATCAGGTTTTCAACAACACATTGGTATATAGGAGAACTTATTACATGATTTGAGGGTGGAGGTCATTGCCATGCTTGGGTGTAGCCAGCCTGGAACCTTCCTGCACTGCACTGGGCTCCCATCACTGAAATTGTTTTGTAGAGGGTCACCTTTTCCAATGGAGAGGCAATGGAGGGCTCAGAGGTCAGAAGCTTTTTGCCAAAGTACATATTTCCTCCATAGTCTTCAACAACTCTTCTTTGGCCCAACCATAAATATTTCATCTCAGCCATGAAAAATATGTCTGAGGCCTCAAGTATGTCTTGAGAGCTTCCTAAGAGGAGTCAGTGCACTGGATAAAAGCAATCAGAAGCATCTCTGAAGAGTTCCTGTGGGTCAGGGTAAAGTTTTGGGTTGCATTTTCAAAACCAAGTTATGCTGGCTCATAGGTTTTACCACTGAATCAGTCATCACTTCTTTCTTCAGCTGATTAGAGCTGGAGCCCTTCATCTCATGTTGGCTTATTGCTAGAATTTGTTGGTCTAAATAAAATGTAATTATGGTCCAAAGCAATTCTGGTTTGGAGTCTGCAAACCTGAAACTTGGTCTGTTTCTAGTTCAGTGAGGGTTAATCTCACTGCCACATGTTTCTGTAAACTGAAAGCATCTGGTCAAATAAACAGGGACATTGGATAATGATAATAATGTATCAACAGATATATGGGCTTTTTTTGCCTTTAAACATCCCCAAAGCATCCTGCAAGCTACTGAATACCTGGGAGTCATTTTGCCCATCCCTGAGGTGGGAGCCAGCGTGGTTCAGCCCTGCAGTGCCATGCAACAGAACCACATCAGACACGGGGAAAAAGGGTTTCTGGAGCCCTTTGAAACTGTGTGGGAGGTTTGGACAAGCAGAAGGTGTGTGTCCTCCCAGACACTTGGTGCCAGGGAACTGTACCCCTCTGCCACGTGAAACCTGCATGGGCACCTCCAGTGGCCTGGAGATGGTGGTTCTTGTCACACAGTCTGTGAAGTGGTGCTAGCACATGGAGGCATGGTGTTGCCAGCCAACACTGTGCCAAGGAGGGACAAGACATTTCTACTACACAAAGTAGATTCACTGAAATGTGTCATACTTTCTTGGTAATCTTTCTGTGGAGACTCATTATGCCAAATCTCATAAAGACATCCAATCTTTATACCACTTTCTTTTTGATCTTCAGTTTCTCCTCAACCTCTATTTCCACACCATCTCCTGTCTGCTGATGCCCTTGCAACAGCCTTCACTGTATGAATAGTAGATGAATAAACTCAAGGTATGAGTTTGAGGGTGATATCAGGACATGTGAAGTTCAGTGTCTCTCAAACAGGTGGGGGAGAAGAGGTTGTGCAGAAGAAATTAACTTTAAGGAGGCCATAGCTGAAGATTAACTGTTGTTTAAGGTAAATGGCTAAAGATCCTTCCTATTAAATTTCATTGTCTTGATTTCAATGTTAGATTTATCTGAGAAGAAGAAAATTTGCTGTTGGTAATTCCAGTTTTGTGTTTCAAATTGAGTCATTTAACTACACCAACTTGAGTTGAAAGCTGGAAGAAGAGAAACAAGACTCTATATGACACTGCAACAATTCCCCTTGTCTGAAAATCAGAAATTGCCCATTTGCTGTTGAGGAAAAAAGAGATGGATATTTCCCTTTCTGACTCCCCAGGTTGTTTTTTTTTTCCTGCTAATTTTATTGCTCATGCAGTAGGAGGAGAGGTATTTTTCTTAAGAATTAGGCTGGATTTTTGAAGCTCTGGGTGTCGACATCGCCCACCAGACTCTGTGAGAGCTACAGGTACCCAGTATTTCTGAAATAGCAGCTCCTGGCTGCATTTTATGGGGAATGTGTGGTAATATTATCTATTAAAGTCCAGATTCTGGTACTGTAACTCAGATTGACTGGTACCATTCTAGAGAGGTAGCATCATAAATAGCAATCTAGCTTGTGAAATTTGGTTGCAGCTCAGCGCTGATTTTCTTTCTTTTTTTTTTTTTTTTGCTTTTCCCGTGCTTCACTCCTTTTCTTTACTTCATGCCTTTTTTATAGCTTATAGTTGAGTTTTTATGGTATTGCTGGGCATTTTTACATGCTCAAATATGTGGAAATTTATAAATAAATAAAGCAATTCTGGAATTGAAAAGCACAATAATATGAATCACCTGGCTGTGAAAAAGGTATGTAATCAAAAACTTGGTTTGCCTCTATCTGTCTGGGGTATAATTCCAAAATGTTTAAAAAACATCTTTTTTTTTTTTTATTATTATTTTTTTAACAGGGTCTCATCTAAATAGCTGAACAGGAGGGAAAAAAAAGCATTAGAATATTGATCAAACAAATAGGCAGAAGGAATAGAAAATTAAAGTGCTGAATGTCAGCGGGAGCGTGATAAGAGGAGCCCGTGTCTCTGTAGCCGGGGTTGTGTAGCTCCTAAAGGCAGCAGGTAGATAAAGGAGCACACAGAACCAGGAGGGGCTCCCCGAGGGACTGCGGGTGACATTGTAACAGATGACTCCAGATGACAATGTAAGAGGAGGAATGGGAAGAAATTATATTAACAAACTGTTGTCGATGGTTATAATAAGATTTGAACTGCTGAATAACCGAACCTGAAAGACCAACATATTTTTCAAGATGGTTTAGAAGGATCCCACGATTGAGTATGTCAAAAGCTGCAATTATGTCAAGAGCTATTACAAAGGATGGATTCCCAGCATCAGATACAATAAGTGTATTATTACAAATCCTGATGAGCAGAGATTCACTGCTGATGAAAAAAGTGCAAAACAAAAACCCACAAAACAAGAACCACGGCGAAACTTCCATAATAAATTATACCCTTAAAATGTCTTTCTCATGACTCTTCCTCTCTCCTCATAGTGATAGAAAAAACAGAATCAGATCTGCTTTATGGATTATTAGAACATACAGGGATTAAAAAAAAATCCATTTAATACAGTTACTGTTTTATAGTTTTAGATAGTCATGGTGGATAACAATACCTTTATGATGTTTTCAATATGTGAACCGAGCAGAGGAAAGATTTTCTCAGAAAACTATCAGATATTGGCTCCAAGGGGTGAACTGATGGATAAAGGGTTTGTTTCCTAAATTCTGGGATTGAGAGAAGCACATGAAACCATAGATTTGTCGTTGTGGTGGTGGTGGGAAGAGGTTCTATAATAAGTCCATCAGTTTTCTGGCATAAATTTGTCAGGGGAATAAATGTGTCTAATACATATTTTTGATGATTGATAATGGTATTCCAAGTCTGCTAAATAAGGAAGCAAGGCATTTTCTTTCTATGTTTAAATGATGGGAAAAATAGCCTGAGTGGTACAAAATGACAAAGACATCACTAGTTCAGAGGGTTTTTCAAATTCTGAAAATTTTAGGTGCGTTTAGCAGACTTGCTGGTTTTGTCAACAAAGACAACAATGTGTCATGAGTCATTTCTCTTTGCCTTGCACTTGTCAGGTGTAAATATGAAGAGGTCCAAACACAAAATTACAGAATCATAGAATATTATGAGCTGGAAGAGACCTCAAAAGTTCTAAAATCTCCCTAATTCCCTTCCCAAAGTAAAATCAAAAAGCCAATTCTCCAACATCGTAAATCTGAGCTTCAGGTTGGGATTTGCCAAAGATATGTGCTTTTCCTGGTTGGGTTTGCTGCCACATGCACACTGCTTCTCCTCCACGCCTTCCAGGGGGAACACAAGGGGATGGAAATGTCTCTTGAAGGCCCAAATGACTGTGGTGAGAAATGGGGAAAGGTTCTGAGCTGAAACACCTTAGTGGGATTGCCAGGAGCAGCTTCATGAGCAGGTTTCATGAACAATGACTGCAAGGTGTGTGATCACTGCTGAAGATATGCCAAACATTTCCTGGCAACACACATCTTTAGGTACCATCAAAACTCTTATTAGTTATTTGCACCCTTATTTAGCATCTGTGTTGGACCCCCCCCCTTCACCCAAAAACATCTTTCTGCTGAACTCGCAGCTTTGGTTGCTGTTTTGACAGCCTGTGGTACTTGAAGCAGCTTCAATAAACAAAATTTGCAGGAGCTCTGGATGAAAATAAAAAAAAAAATCTATCTTAATTAGATGCTTATTGAAATCTAGCACAAACCGTATGTGAAATACGATTTCAGAACTGAGACAAATAACTTCATATATACCCACTAACATATATACCTAATGCCAATGTCATGCACAGCTTTTCTGAAGCAAATGGGAAAATGGAGATTGCCACTGACCTCAGAGCTTTTCTAAAATAAGTTTCTCAGATGATTGCAAAAATCTATAGTGGAGTCATTTTGCAGTAGCACAGAACTTTTTGCTCACTGAGCTCCACGTGCAAAGAGGGAACGTGGGTAGGAAGGGGACATCAGCACTGATGCAGCAATGTCCTCCCTGTTTGCACTCTTCTATTTTTGTCACTGGTTTATATGGAAAAAACCCAAGCAGTTTTGTCCTGTTTCATGAAGCAGGGTTCTTTTTCTTAGTGTGTGAGATGATGTGATATGCAATATAATATTCAGTATTGAATTCCAAGACTTGGTGTTCGTATTGTTTGTCGTCCATGTTCTTACCCTGTGAAGAATCTAGAAGAGAAAAGGCCTGAAAACTTCATATTTTACATTTTTTAAAAAAAATCAGGCTTTGATGTGGGAGAAGAGAAAGTGGGTCCAAAAACTAATTTATTAATATATGAAAAATGCCAAAATGAAATAGAGGAAAATGGGGCCATTAACCTTGAGAAACTTAATTTCTTCTGTGTTTTCATGTTCCTGTCTGGTTTGGATGCTGCTGACTCTATCCCCTGCCACACTACTGCAGTCTTTCCCAGCACATGTGCCTGCTGCCATCCCAAAAACATACACTTTGCCTACATTTCCCTTTGCATGCCCAGATGGGAGGGTCTTCTTCATGGCTGAAGTACCTGCCCATGTTGATGTCGCCCTCCACCCCACATTGCTGGGGCCACAGTTGCTCAGCCCAACATGCTTTGACATGGAAATGATGAAATAGAATTGGGTTTATTTGGGGAGGATGGGAGCATGGAGAGTCCCTCCCAGGGTACAGAATCCTGAGTCAAGGGGGACTTTCCAAATCCCTCCTGAGGGCTCCTTCCCAGGGGTAACAGCTCCTGCTGAGGCTGCCTGTGCAGGATGGGTTCTTGGGCTTCCCTTCTCCTCTGCTACGCTCACTCACTCCAAGGAATACACCAGAGAGACAGAGAGCCTTGCAAGAATGCAAATTTCAGTAGAAGTTATTATTTTTAACTTTCATGGAGCTAGAAAAAAAAAAATAAGAAGAAAGGAGTCACAGGAAGAGTGCAGCTCCCCCCCAAATCTCCAACTAACCCTTGCACTCAATTAATCTTCGTGACCTTCTAATGCCCCATGTCATGAATTGTACCTTGAGGTTAGGAAATGGGTCTTGTAGTAGTTCCCAGTGACCCCTATACAGCTTTTGTGTTCTGAGCCTTCAGATGTTGTTGATTTGAATTTGAAATTTCTTTCATGCATAATATCTTGATCTGACAGAGCTTTCGCTTTTAAAGCTGAGCTTTAATTTGTTTAATCTGGCATATTCTTAATTATACGAGCTGTAAATTTTATTGTATCGTGAAGCCCTGGAATACACACATAAAGCTGCAACACCAAGGTATGACTGATTAAGGGGACTGTCATGCTCTTGGGTGACAGTAAAATGTGGGGGGGAAGATAGGGGAAGAAAATCCTGGTGAGGAAACCCTGTTGCAACCACTGTGCAGGGGGTGCAGCTAACTTTGAGATAGCTGCATGGAGGCCAGAGGCTCATCTGGGATAAACTGGGGCACATTCTTCTGGCCCACAGGGTTTTAGGAAAGAGTTTTAAGTTGGAAAGGGTGAGCTAAATTAAAAAAAAAAATCAAAATAAAAATAAAAATTAAAGAAAAAACCCAAAAAGAAACCCCACACACACCCCCAAACACACCACACCTCCTCCCCACCCCCCCAAAAACCCCAAAACCCAAACCCAAACCAAAGGAAATGGCTGAAATATCCTCCAGATATTTTGCTGGGAGGTTATCTCCCCCCTCCCTTGTCATTCATTGCTCTGAGGTTTCTGGACAGCGTGGCCAGGTCCATCCTTCATCAGGTCTTGCCTGCGCTGACGTTACCTCGGTGCAAACGGGAACAGCAGCAGCGCTGGAGGAGATGGTGAAGTGCTGGAGCAGTGAGTGAGGACACACAATTATTTCATTATTCATGCATGGGATCTCAGGAGACTTGCTGTGAAATTCAGCTTCAGAAACACCAGCTTCTTTCTGGGGAGCTGAAGAACCTGCTCTGCCAGCTTAGCCGGTGGAAGTAATCTAGCCAGGCTTGGTGTTGGAGGTGAGCAGGTCAGGAGAAGTCTTGGCATTGCCAGTGGTCCCTGGGAACACATGGAGTGGGGAGGTCTGGGGGGTGGTGTCCATTCACCCATCTCTCCCCATAGCATTGTTTGGGGGGGCTGCTCAAAGTGGTGCCAAGTTCTGTGTGCTGTAACTTGGGTTGCTGCCTTTTGTCAAGACCTTTGCATGGTCTGTCTGGCAGGCACAGGCAGTTGGCGCTCGTCTGTTACCTCCAGATAAAGACAGGACAGTTTGCTAAGTGACTGATGGCTTTTGCTAAGTCTTCTAAGTATGATTAATGTGTAAAAAATGCCTTGCCTGGTGATAGGTAAATAGGAAAAGCAGAGACACTCTCCTCAAGCCAGTTTTTGGATGTCCCTTCATGTGCTTTGATCAGAAGGAAAGGTTATAGGAGCTTGCTGATAGCCCGACACTGACTAAGAGAAAACAGACTCAAGACATATCAAAGTCCCAGGTCCTAGAGCTGTGCAAGTCCACACAAGTCCCCTCTTCTCAAGAAAACTCTATGGCCTTAGTGGTTGAAGAGAAAACCCTGTATAATGTGACTCATTCCATAAAACCTTGTATGGTCCAAAGCAGGTACATTCCTGCTTCCTGCAATTACTTGATACAAGGAACCTGATTCATGACTCTGTGGTGAGATGCCAAGTAAGAATGATTAAAAATTAAGCAAAATGCACATTGCTTTTGATGGCATAAGGGCTGCAGTGCAGTAAAGGAGTAGTCTCATTATTTGTATGAGGGCTTTAGTGCATCCTGCTGACTTGATAATGGCACTTTGTTGGGTAGAACACCATGCTGGAGTAGAAGACCATGCCTGGCTCCCTGAGGTGTGGGGTTTTTTTAGGAACAGGTTGCATTAGTGGAAATAATGGCTCTGCCTGCACTCAGCATAATGTATAGCCAGAGCCTGACATGAACATAATGGCTTTAGTCAACTGGTGTTTCAATACTTATATCACGACTGCGTTTCGTAGCACACGGGTCTTCGAGTGTGTCTGTGTGGTTTCAGGTTATTTGTCTCTGAAGGCTTTTCCTGCTCCAGTAGGCTAATTTAGTGCACCAATGGTAAATTAATTACTCTCTGGACTGCTATTTATTTTGATGCACACAACAAAAAAGTTCCAGGTAGTTGGGCAGCTTAGATTGTTACTGACCTGGCAGGTAAGGGCTCAACTTCTGGGTGTGCTGGATGCCCACAGCCCATGGCCAGCAGCTCTCCAAGGGCTTGTTGCTTCCAGGAGCACACAGCCAAGCCCGTGACACACCAAAGCCAATTTAAAGGTCCTGCAGATGGTTTTCCTCTTCCTTGCTTTTATCTTGTTTCTGTCTAAAGGGTTCAAGTCCCTTTTCATCTCACCTTGCACATCTGAATCACTGGGAGGCGTGTCACTGACTTAGGAAAATGGATCACGTGCATATTGGAGGATGTGTCATGCACAGGATGTGTCCATCCATTGGAGGATGTGTCCATCCATTGGAGGATGTGTGTATGTATGTATTGGAGGATGTGTGTGTCCATTGGAGGATGTGTATATCCACTGGAGGATGTGTGCATCTATTGGAGGATGTGTCCATCCATTGAAGGATGTGTGCATCCTCCACTCATTGGAGGATGTGTGCATTTCAAGCACAGCAATTCCTCAAAATAATGAGGATAGTTTTGGCCACTGATGGATTTCCAGATAACCCTTCAGTTTTACCTCTCTACCTACCTACTCTTTAAAGGACAATTTACTGCTCACTGCTGCTGCTGAAGGTTTAGTTCCAGAACCAGCATCATTTTTGTACTTTCATGCATATCTTTGGAAAGCGATGAAAATATTTCATTGCAAACCAGAAAGAAAAGAAAAATATATTAAAAAATCAACCAGTAAACTTGTGTACAGTGAGATAAAAATCAGTTTTTCATTACTTATTTATTTATTCATTTATTTAAAAATCTTTAACCAGAAAAATTCATTAAGATGCAATATCTCATGTACAATGATGGCCTAGGGACGGGAGATGGATTAAAAAATGTAAATACTATTGGGTCTAATGTGAGTACCATTAACACAAATATGAAATTAATGTAAAAGTTTCTGACAGTACAAACTTAGCTTTAACTCCTTAGATATATGTTTAAAATAGTGCAGGATGGTGGCAGGCTTTGGCAGATGATAGATGCAGTAAACAACCGTGTCTCAAAAGAGACAAAATGTCAGCAAAATAATTGCCTAGCAGTACTTCATATCAATTAATTCATTTGTATTTAATTAAAAGGAGTCATAACAATTGGCTGCTGTATAAAAGCCCCTTAGCTCTGGAGTCTTCTATGCTTTTCCTTAGTTTTCTGGGGCTGGATATCGTTAGTCTTTTTGAATAATTCAACCCAGATCTATTTCCTAAACAGAAAATCTATCTCTGAGTTATTCCCTTTTCTGCAGGGAAGTAGCAGCAAACAGTAGCTTTGTGCAGCTTGGAATATTGACAGTCAGGGAGGCTAGGGATGGGATTTGGAAAAGTACTTGAAACCAAAAGTGTTGGGCTTCCTAAATCACTTAGGTGCTGCTAGAGATGTTCATCATCCAAGACTTCAGTGAATCCATGCAGATTCTATATGTACCTGCTCCTATACATGGCCACGTCTGCAACCTCTTCCAAACTCCCTCCTGTTGGGCTCACTCAGAGCTGTTGAGTATAAATGTGATCCATAAGTCTGGTTTAGCCCCCCCCTCACTTGGGAATGCATGTGTGCAAGACACCCATTCCATGGAACAAAACCCATCAAACATCCATGTGCCACCTCAGCTCTGCACTCCAGGCCACCTCCAGCTGAACATCCATGTGCCACCTCCCACCTCAGCTCTGCACTCCAGGCCACCTTCAGCTGCACACCCAAGCTGAGCCACAGTGTGGTTTTCCTCATCATCAGTTGCATCTCTGGAAGCAGCAGTGAAAGTGGCAGCTTTTATTTTTTTAGTTTTCTCTCCTGTCTGCAGACAGAATAAGCTCCTGTCATAAACTAAGTGATACTTGCTGAATGAGAGGGCCAAATTACTTTGTTCAGAGTATTATCCATGATTGTTTGATCTCTTCCTAGCTAAATCTGATAATCTGTGCTGCCTCTCTCAGTCATTAGTGCAAATTAACTAAGTTTGTTATTAAATAAAAAGTCTTTTATCAGCTTCTATCACACGTGCTGTGCTGTTACAGCACCACCTCTGGAGATGCTCGTTTCCAGGGTGTAGGATGTCTGCCCTGGGGACACACTGTGGTTTTAAGAATAAAACATAAAGAATTTGGAGTTGCTTCCTAGGTGGAGGTCACCAGCTGCTCTGGGGGCAGCCTGATAGGTGCAAGTCTGTGTTTCAGGAGAGTCCCAGCCATAGACTTCTGCCAGTAAATCATTATGTCCAGCAAAATATTCATCATTTGAATGTAAATACTGAAGTGGCTGAGATGTTAGTGCATCAAACTGTTTTTGGGGGTCAAGTCTTCCAAAGTCAAGGCTGACCTGTCACCACAGACCTTCAAAATAAGGTATTGTGAGTGCAACAGTTGCTGCTGTTGGTTGCAGAATCCCTCCCAATGGCATTTGGTTACCTTGTCCATAGGCTTACTGGCATGGATCCCCCCACACACCTTTGGGGGCTACTGAGGTAGTGTTTGCTGTGGGATTGGGGTTAGAGGTGTCTAAACATCTCCCCAGAGGAGTGCAAGAGTGTCAGAAGTCTGTCCCTGGGGTCTGCTGCTTCTTGGGTTGCCCACACTGGAGGTACCCCCTGCTTCAGTGACGATTGATGGCTGCCAACATTTCTTCCCAGTTTTGGCCTCCCCAAAGAGAAAAGGTTCCTCTTGTTGTGTGTGGTGGTGGTGTGGAAGGGTTAACCCCTGTCCACTCCCCCCTCCCTCCTGCCCAAGTGCCTTGTTTGCAAAGGATTGATAGAGTACCCTTGAGAGAAAGATCCGCATTTTCACTGTTCCGTGTCAGGGAATGAGGTTGTGTGATTTTTGTGTCATTTTGCACTACCATATTTCTTCCATTAGGAATTCTAATATTTCACAACCTCTGTCAAGGAAACTGCTACTCCTAATGCAGAAGGAGAATGCATTCCAGATGGCCTCCTAATCCAGTTCAGGTTTTTCACATACATTATTTCGGTTCCGCCGCGGGTCCGGGCTCGGCTTTGCCAAAGCTGGTTTCATGATTCATTTCTGACTGCAACAAGTTAATCCCAGAGCCAAGAGCTGTGTCCACTTCAGGTGAATTCCTCTTGCATGCTGGCTCCAGGGGCTGGCTGGTAAGAGGTGCTTCCAAAAGAGCAATTTATATTCAGCATCCTCGTGCCAAATTCTTCCTCTCCATCTCCATGGCCAACGGGTTGAGGAGATGTTTCTAAAACGAGAGGTCCCTTAATTTATGGATAGTATTAGCTAGCCATTGAAACAGGTCCAGTTCAATGGATGTGCTTTAAAGCATCAAAAAAAGATATTTGAAAGGGGAAAGCCGATGACTTAGGTGCATAGAATATTAACAGTTTCAATAATGCCATTAATTGAATAGTGATCAGTGCTCATCTTCATAAATTCTTGGCCAGACAACGTGAGGAGTGGCAAATAAACCAAGTGCAGCTTCGTGCAGCTTTCCTGAGGTTTGTGGGGTCAGCTTTGCTTTCTGTGTGTTTCCTTCTCTATTTGTTTTGTTGGGTGTTTGTACACAGTGTTGCATTTCTTCACACTGTTGTCTGTTTGGGAATGTCCATAAGGCCGTGCTGGCTATTAAATACAATTTTCTGGTGACATTTTGATAGTGGAAAACTTCAGTAAACATCTTTACTGCCTTAGTTCTACCCATCTAGGGTACCCTGGTCACCACTGTGGAGAAGCCCAACTCAAGACAAAGCTGTCTCCATCCCTTTTTCCCCCTTTTGTCTCAGCCATTCTTGGCTCCATCACACCAGCTGAGATGAAATGATATTTCCTGAGCACTGACCTCTTCAACACTTACATGGACTCAGCATCTTAATTGCTGCTGGTGTGAATCATCTGAAGCCGGCGCGTCATTTCTCGCGACGTTTATAGGCGATCTA
>VXBZ01000881.1:136422-155690 GCA_013399135.1 Heliornis fulica
AAATCCATAAATCCCATGAAACTTTCCCCTACTTCATTTTAAGTTGTTTATACAAGGAACCTCATGTCGCAATAACACTTTTTTGGCCTTTGTTTGATTGGAAATTTCTATTAAACTGTTATGAGAAAATAACTTTATGCTTCGGGTTTTATGTTTCAATTTGATTAACAACAGGCTTTTACAAGGGCTCGAGCACTGCTGCCTGCACTGAGTGCATCCAGCGTTATTGCACTGGCTGCTTTGCTGTATGGAGTGGACTTTATCAAGAAAATTATATTTCCTGCATGTGACATTTTGGAAACATATTGTATGTCATATCCCTGTCTTAAACGCTGTTAGTGCGAATCATCTGACGCTGGTTTATAATCTTTGTGCTATATTTATAGCAGACCATTGCTCTGTAGTGTTCTAAATTTCCTGCTTATGATGCAATGGCAAAAGTCATTAAACATTAGCAGTAATAGTATTTTCACTGTAATAAAGTGTTAATTACTTCCACATGTTAATCGAGTTGAGGGGGGGGGGTAGAGAGATTTTTTGCTATTGTTACTGTGCCTAAAATAATTTCCATGTGATAATTTTCCAGGATATCAAAAACTGAATAATTATGCACTAATTAAGAAAGTAGAGCCTGCTCTGGAGTTAAGACTGCATTAATTTTAATGTTTTTACAGTCCTTTAATTGGGGAAAGGGCTGTAAATTGAGAGCTGACGCGCTCTCCCGCCACCAGCAGACCTGCCTTCGCAATCTGCCTCCTATATACCGCAACCCAAGGTCAACACAAGTTTGCAAAATCCCTCTGCTCTTCCTAGGAAATGTATTGGTGCTGAAGCGTGCATCTATCACTCTGACAAGCATTTAACTCTCCAAGAGCACATGCTCTCGCTTCTTAAATTATTAATTGCATTAAATACATTTTCATATCGCGGGGCTGTTTGCTACAAACTGTTCCACGGGCAGGGAGAGGTGGGTCCCCCCACAGTGTGAGACACTTTGCCTTCTGTTCTTTCAGCTCTGAAGGCCTCAGATTCCAGAGGCTCCTGAGCAAGACACGCTGCACCACCAAAAATTGTTGGGAAAAGTCACCCTTGCAAAGTCTTTCTTGTGTTTTTTTTTTTCCCCTTTTCCTTTATTTTGTTGTTTTGTTTGTTTTTTATTGTTGATCAGTTGGCTTTGATTTCCCTTCTCCCTTTTGTTCTGCACTAATGTCTATAAGTCTGTATTGTTTGGGTTTGTTTATACCTTTACACTTATCAGCTCGTGCAGTTTTCCAGGGTATTCTCCCTGTCACACCATTATCACAGGCAATGGCATCATCATCCGCTTCATTATCATCTCTGGGTCATTCCAGCCCAGAATGGCTTCGTGTTACAACTAAAAGGAGGAATCTGGCAAATGGATCATATTATCTCCCTCTCTCACTCCAGCATTTGAATGCATTAGAGAAGAAGCAGCCTTTATATTAACAGGCATCGTGACCTTTGCCTGTAACATGTTTATTTTAGCAATACTTGCTAGTGCTGCTGGAGTTCAGCTCCTGCCAGCTCCCCATGCTATTGTAAGCCCCATGTTTATACCTCACTCGTGCCAAATCGGCTCCCAGACTGCAGAGGATGTGTTAAGGTCCAAGTGGGAAAGCAGAGCTGGAGAGGCAGCTTGTCCCCCAGGTCCCAGAGCTCTGTCCTGTGGGGCTGTCGCCAGCTGGGAGCCCCATCGCTGCAGTG
This sequence comes from Heliornis fulica, assembly GCA_013399135.1. Lineage (NCBI taxonomy): Eukaryota > Metazoa > Chordata > Aves > Gruiformes > Heliornithidae > Heliornis > Heliornis fulica. The sequence continues at coordinate 138,148 of VXBZ01000881.1, forward strand.
GGTCAGACCTGGGGGTGTTGAGGGCTTGTTGGTGGAAGAAAATAAAGGTTCACTGGATCAGTATTTCTAAGTAGCTCTTAGGTCCCACCCAGATGCTAATGGGAGCATCTGATGGCAATCAAGGTCAGGATGCTCCAGATCATGGAATGGTGGGGGATTCACCTGGCCTGAGAGCAAAGATGACTCGAAACCAACAACAACCCAGGGGACAACTTGCTGGGAATGTGCTTGGGGTGTGGGTCCTCAGATTAAGATGGGGTCAGAAACAGCAAAACCTTTTCACCCACTGCAAAGATGAACTCCCCATGGGAGCCTTCAGCAGACTTTGACATTCACCTGTGACTGAGGTCACGTTTGGAGGAGGTTTGAATATCAGGCCTCCTTCTTGGTATTCCCTCTCTTTGTTTCCTTAAGAAAAGCACCTCAGGCATTGATAGAAAATTTAGAACATTTTACTAACACACATTTGTAAACACACTTGAGGTTTTCTTGCAGTTCTACATGAATATCTCTCCACAGGAAGAGTTCTGTAAAGCAGTAAGAAACTCATCACTTTCTTAACATTTCACAGTACCCTCTGGTACCTCAGGCAGATCTAAGCACACCTGAGAAATGGGATCCCATTTCCACCTGGCCTTTGACAGAGAACTCGTTGGACAAACTCTGGTTTAAGGCTCCTTCTAAAATTCCCTCAACTTTCTGCTTTCACGAATTTCCTGGCAGCAGTATTTGAATGGCATTACTGGCATCCAGATCAATGTATAGCATCGTGTCAAAGAACTAGGCATAAATACCTTGACAGTAGGCATCAAGGTAGATCACCTCAAGCCTCCTCCATCTCCTTTCAACAATAAATACCGAGAAAATGGTGGACACTTGCTGGTACTGCAGGACAAAGTAAATCTGAGACGCTTTTAGAGGTGTTCCCAAAGTGTGTTGATGCATTTTGATGCATTTCCCTCCGTAATAACGTGACACAAGCTAAAATCGAGCGGCCTGGAAGCTATCTTTGCAGTTTACTGCTCTCTGCTAAAACCACACAGAGAAATCACCCCAGCTTTCCAGAAGTGATGGTTTGAAATGCAGAGTGTGTGAAAGTCAGCATGAAATTTCTCCTCCCAACGAGGACACCTACCACCAGGGTTTGCTCTGCAGGGCGTGCGCCGAGCGTTGGCAAAGGCGCCACTAGTGCCAATTCCTCGGCTGGTTTTGAATAATATTTCTTACCTCATTTTAACAGCACATTCCTTTGGGGCAGCATGAAGAACATTGGGCTTCAGTTGGTGCTTTTTATTGTGCCTGGCCAGTGGTTGAGGTGGAAGAAGTGATGCTTTGCCATGGCCAGCACACCTCTGGCCTGTCAGCCTGCCTGCTGCTTGAGGAGAGATTGTAGGAAAGTTAACAAAGACAAATCATGGGAAGGGCAGGAGAAACATTTTTCACTCCACTTTCCCCCCCCCTCCCCTTTTCTTCTGCTCCAGTTTCTCTATTACCATTGCATTAATTAGAAATTTAGGTAAATGACATAAGTGCCCTAATTTTTTATTTCTGCCAGGAGAACAATTAGGCCATTAGGAGTAACAAATGGTATGGACGCATGTTGCCTGTTGAAAATTTCAAGCTGCATTATTTCTGACATGAAAAAAAAAAACAACAAATAAGAGTTGTTTTGGCCAATTTTTACCATAAGCAATGTCAGCTTTAGCAGATGCAGTGTACCATTGGCTTTTTTTTTGTTCGTTTTTTTCCCCTATTGTCATGGCTCATTAAAGTATGCTGACTCTTGTGGATTCCCATTTCCTTTAGGTAAATAGTTATTTACATGAACTGTGACATTTTTCTTTGGTGACAATTTCTAATTGTTCAGGCAACCAAGGGTGATATATTAACCACTCTGAATAAAGCTTCACCTATGAAATAAATTACTTTAAATTAACTATCCTTTCAAAAGAGGCAAAATTTCCAAATGGACAAATTAGACCCTTCTTAGCCACATATGGTAAGTGTTTTAAGCATTTCCCCACTGGTAGTTACTCTAGAGAACAATTCTTCATGATGGAGTGGAAGACTTCTTAACTCATTTGGGGTCTGTTTCATGCCAGCACTTGCCAGCAGTGTGCTCTGAAGGGCTCTCTCCGCGCTCAGCACCGCACAGGCCGCGCTATGAGCCGCTTTAATAACTTTCTGCTCTTACATCTTTAACTCTTGCCGTGCTACATGAGAGCACCATGTCAGAAAATGCCTCCACAGTGGAGCATGTTTCAGTTATTCTTCTTTTTCAAGCAAATATTTTCACCTCCAGCCATTTCTGAACAAGGTGAAGGTACGTCAGTGGACCACAGTGTTTGCACTAACCACAGCTGCCAAGAGGACCTGTAAATCTTCAGTTTGTTTCTTAACCTACAACTTATTTTAACAACCCTGATTCTGTTTTTCCACATGCAGCTAAACTGGGATAACTCCCACCGGTGTCAGCAGGCTTGTACTGGTGTGAAACAGTTCACCTGAGTGGATATTGGCTTTATTCCTAAGCCAAAGGACCAATTCCTGGTCCTCTCAAAGCATCTAAAGCCCTATATAGCAGAGTGAGGTTTTATGGGATGTCATTGTCTTCAGGTCAGAATCTTAAAACCACTGAAATTAATTTGAGAATGCCCCTACACCCTTTCTGGGGGCACCTAGGCACCTTCAAGCATTTGTGAGCCCATTCAAACTCACGTTCTCTGGACTTCTGAGCACTGAAGTCCCAATTCACCATAACCTAGGGCAAAGCCACTTAGGCACTTCTGCAAATGTTACTGACATAACTCTTTCCCCAGTGCCTGAGTCGTGCCAAATTTTGCAAGATAGAAACCTAAGAAAACATGTTTTTCTAATTTAAGTCATAACTTGACCACATTTCAATGTCCACATTTTGTATTTAGAAACTACAAACTTCTTACAAGGAAGCATCCAATCAGTTTAAATTATGCTTAGTTTGTTTTTATGGTTTCCCATGACTTTTTTAGGTGTAGTTTCCCGTTTCCCACACATGAGAAGTGAGTATGTCAATACATTGGAATGTATTAGGCTGTTTAGCATAATTTGAGCACACTTTTGAAATCGTTTCTGCTACAGAAGACCTAGATATTGTACATCCATTTTACAAAAAAAAAAAAAAATAGCAAATTAAAAGAAGATTGTGTTTTCTGTTTGTATGGGGAAAATTTAATTAAGAGTTATTTTGGTACTAATATTTACTCTACAAGAGTAATTAAAATAGAGAGATCAGTAAAATGGGTGTAGCTCTAAACACATGTTCTTGCTTTGTTTAATTATGCTGATTAGGTTTAAACCCCAATTTGGCATCACCTCCCTTGTCTTAATATGTTGTTGATGAAAGCATGTGGAGACCTGACCTTAATATAATCGTGGCAAACCTCATTTGATTACCTTTAGCTAATTAAAACATACATTATATGTACATTATTATTATTATTCATCTTGCACCCCTCTCCCTCTATATCGTTGTGCCGGAAAGCAAATCTTACGGTGAGGTTTCTGTCTCTTAAGGACCTCGTGACTTTTGGATAATTGGGAGAGGTGTTTATTTCATGGGCCAGTTATAATAACAGTAATTATCATATAAAAACTCTGTGAGTTTTTAAATTGCACCTTGGTGTTAAGTTTACTGTGGGTCTGTGCTGGTGCATGCAGGGGAGCAGCCTGCTGTGTGCAGAGTCAGCTGGGGGGCTTGTCGTGTCCCCCACCCCATCCTCCTCTCCCCTTTCTCAACCATCTTGTGACCACTTCACAGCATCTTTCCCTTGTCTCTTCTGATCACCCTGTTTAACACAAACACACAAGATCTGGCTTTGGAGACTCTTGAAGACACCAGGTTCTCACCCAGAGTGGATCCTTGGAGCTTGGGTTGCATTTGGTACCCGGGCATCATACAGCCACATGTGCCTCCAGGGAATCTCCCTGCCCACCCCAGGGTTGTCTCTTCTCCATGGTGAGACCCTGCAGGAGTAACTGCCTTGATCACATCTCAGCCACACATGAGGCTGGGCTCCTCCCATGGTTGTGTTATAACCCTCCACCATCACAGGCCTTTCCTTCCCTAACAAAGTAACAACATTAATTATATTTGACGAAAATATTTTTATAGCATCTGTTCCTCTGGTGCCAGGGGCATCGTCACAGCCTTTAATTTCCCATTCATCTTGTGAGGCTGGCAGTGCCAGCATCCCCAGTCTGTACCTGCAGGAAACTACTATACAAATAAAGCAAGACAAAATAGATTCAGATCTTTCAAATTAAGTTGGATCGAAATTTCAGAAGTGATCAGACCTGAAGATCTCTGTGAGCTTGTCATGAAAATATAGATTTGAACCTTAGCTGTCAGAGTCCCAGTTCTCACTGGACTGTTTGTCCTCTAAGGTGCTTAGAAGAAAGCGTAGATGCTGCTCCAATACAGTCAGTGCAGAAAATATATCCAGAAATCTTCCTGCCTATGGCACAGATATGATACAGAACTGACTTCATTTATCAGTCTCAGCTGGCAGCATGGCACCGAGGCAGGAGCCATGGTAGGGCTGCCAAGCCATCCTGTGCCAATCTGCTGTGCAAAAACCTCACTCAAGGGGAGGGTTAGAGGCATCTGTGTGATACTGTAGAGTCAGGGGATGGTGGCTCCACCACCTACGTTCTCATTCTTGGCTGTAGGCTTCAGGTCCTCCCACCCACAGGCAGTGGAGGAGGGATTCCTCATCTCTTGGTGAATCTCTTGGCTGTTGCCACCATCCCCAAGTTTCCAGACTCATTGTGAAGAAGAAGTACTGGTATTTGACCACTAGTGGGTTGAGGAGATTAAATTTTCAAGCTTCCATCTTCCCACCAACGCACCTCGCGAAAAATAAATAAATAATGTTTTTTTAAAATGTACAAAATCTAATTTAAAATGACATTGGGGTTTTATTTAAAGTCATGGAAGCTGGTTAATTCCAAAATGCTCTCATTAACTCACATCATTTAACAAGTTTCTATTCATTTAGCTCTCTCTCTCCAGAGCCTCTCAGCTGCTCTACCTCAACACATTGACAGCCTTCTGTGCTCCTGCTTCCCAGGGGGACCTAAGGTGACTTTAAACTACCTTTTCATTCTCCCAGTGTTAGGGTGCAGAGATGAAATGGTGCAACTCAGCCAGCTCTGGAATTCTGTTGGAATTATGGTGGGTTCCCCGGGCTGCCCTCCAAGATGAGCATTGACGTGCGCTGCCCTCCACCCAAACTGTTCCCAGTTATGTCTATAGTGTCCTCAGCTCCTGCATGGAGGGTATTTCCCTGGGCTGATGGATAATTACTGAGCCATCATGGGCCTTGTAATAAGTGTAAAAGGGATGGAGTATAAATGAGGTTGTCACCCCACTTGCTCACTCCAGGCTCTGAGTCTTTCCCCTCTGAAATTTCAGTGCTGCCCATGCTGTTATCTTCCCCAGGTCGTGCTATCTGGGGTTACTGGGGGTTTTTTACTTGATTTTTGTCTTCTCCATCAGCAACAGCTTGTTCCATACTCCATACTGAAATGACTCCCTAAAACTCATTCCATATGCTTCTGCTTGTGGTTTGTTTTCAATGGAGACATCTAGTAGAGGGGGTGATGAAGAGAATCCCCTTTCTCTGCCTTACCTCCTTTTTCTTTTCCTTCTCTTTCTCCTGGAATCATGAACTTTTCTTTCCAAAAGTGATTACTGTTATACAATGAGTAGTTTTTTGGAAGCTCAGGTTTGAGACAGAGGGTTTTGAGTGACTGCTGGGCTACCAGCTTTCAGTGGCAGAGCCTCCTTCTACAAGTCTCAGGCTCAGATGGCCTCAAACTCTTTGTTTCTTCTGAAATCACAAATCCTTGATATTTTAGCTCTGCCCTTACAACCAGAGTCAGCCATCATCCTCACACCTGAAATCTCATGGTGGGCCTTCAGCCCTTGACTTTGATTTCCTCATCTAATTCTAGAGATATTGGATCCAGCAGCCAATTGTAGGGACTTTTCTTGTTGTGTGTTTTTATTATAGACTGGTGACAGTCCATGTGAGACACATACATGAGAGACGAGCTTGAGCAACGTTTCTCTTGTCCAACCATACCAACAGCAGTGCAGATGCCCACATCTGGAAGAAATTCTGTTTTTCAGGGCTTCAGGAGGTGAAATCTTATTCTAATTATGCCAACAAATCCATTCCAGGTATTGGTTTGAAAAACCCCTAAGCTTGCTTTCTTCCACAAAAAGCAAACTAATATTTAGCTCTGGAGAAGGTGGACATTCATGAATAAATGATCCTTTCTGAGCATGAAACCCTGTGGTGGCTGCACTCTTCAGGCTGCAGCAGGTGGTCTCAGCAGAGGTCTGTCCTCAGTCAGGGTTTGTCTTCCTGACCCTGACATGACAAATTCATGTTCACGTTGCAGATGACCCTGCAGCTGAGCCTGACTCCCGTGCCTGGGCAGCAGGGGTGCTAACCTCCCTTGGAAGGGGCAGCATCCTTCTCCAGATGACCCCCAAAGCTGCTTCTGGCACTGCCTTTGCATGCCATGAAGTCTCTTAGTGAAGAACAGGAGAAAAGGAAAATTTTGGGGGGAGGGAAACAGCAAGAAAAACCTGACAGCAGTGCATGGGCAGGGCTGGTCTCTGGCCTCCTTCTGGGTGGGTTTCTTTGGAGGTTTGTGGATTTTTTTTCCCCTGTTCCCCCCAAAATGGACCAAGTCCACCAATTTCAAGTGCAATACTGAGCAGGCACCAACCATTGCAGCTGCGATTTGAGGCCACCACCGCGCCGGGCTCTACTCCGACCCTGACCTGGAGGTGACAGGCAGATCATACCTTTGCCAGTTGCCATCTAGTTCTCCTTATAACTAATTAAAAGCCTTTTTGAGGTTTTTATTTTGATAACAATTTGATGCTTTATGTTAGTTTTACACCGACTGCTTAGGTTGGATGGGGATATTTATTCCCGAGAACTTATTTAATCGGTAATTGCATTTTACTTAGAGAAAACCCCACAACTTATTTTAAAGAAAAAATAATTAAAAACATCATTTTACTCCTGATCATTTGGGGATTAAAAAACTATATTTAATCATGCAATGGATTTTTATTATTTTTATTCTTGTGTTATAGCCAGTGTACAGTGGTTTTATCTCCTCTTTGTACTTGCAATAACATATTATTTGACCATGAATCACTTTAATGGATTGAAACATAAGCATGTGAATTGAAAAATAGATACATTAGTCAAATCAATAAATAAATATGAAAATATATTTCTACTATGAAAAACCATCTTGGCTACTGTGTCCTCCAACTTGGACAGAGAAAGCTGAAATATATAGCTGTAAAATATGGCTCGCCGTGTCAACTAGCCAGTGCCTGCAGCCTAAAAGGAATTTTGAGCACTGGGTAAGTAGTATTTCATCAACAAAATCATAAAATAAAGACATTAAAATGAAGGAATGATTGAGTGCTGCAGGACATTTGTAAAATCACCCTTCAGTCTGGGGCTGGAGTAGTTTAGTATTAGACATTGCATACTTTTCATATAAATTTGCTTACAAATAGCTTGCCTTAACAAGCAATATTGCCAGGCTGCCCCTGTAGCAAATATTTTTTCACTCTGTTGCTAAACAAACTCTACTCATGTATTCTATGGCATGGCTGCAGTTGGTATAAATAAAACATCTTTAATATTGTAAAAAGAAAACAGCATAAATGTTCACGTGGAGTATTAAGAACTAATGAGCAGGGGAAGGTTTTGAGTGGACTGGAGGGTCTTTTCCACATCGTCGCGAAGGTCCATCCGCGTGGCTCCGCTTTACAGCACGCTGGGGTAAATCCGAGGTTTCATGTATCTCAGTGGAGCTTGCTTGGATTTACACCATCCCCCACGTGGAATGTGGCCTTTTTCCTTTACCCACATGTGGCCTTATGGCAGGACTGTGTCTTCGTATTCAAGTTTGGAAGCCGATAAACAACCTTTACGGCTATGGATCCGTGTAGGCAGTTCGATACAATGGATGTGTTAATTGTTCATCTAACAGGGTGTAGAATTAAGCAGGAGCCTTTTTTTCAGCTGGCACACAGTTCAGAAAAGAGGAGCTTTCAGCCCCTTTCAAGTCATTAATTACTATACAAGACAGCGACAAAAACACAGACTTTGCCGAAGTTTATTTGCATTTTTCTACCTTGACATCCAATGCAAATATTAAATTGCCATTTGCATATGACAGGAATATTTGATATGATTTTTCCTTCAAGTCCCTTCAAATGCTGATATAAAGGAGGAAAGTGAATCAATGTGTGATGTGTTTTATGTGTTTTACGGGCCGCATCGTTACGCTTTGACTGATAACATTTTGCATGTGAAGCAGACGTTGCATGTAGCTGTCCCAGGCACCCTTGTTGAAATGTCTTTGATAGGAAATTTGAATTATGAGTGTGCTTAACCCTACCAGTAAGCTGAAGTGGGATGAAACTTCAGATTAAATAAACCAAAATAAACAACAACAAATGATTGTGAACTGGAGAGCAACAGTTTTTGCTCAGGTTGTGGCATAAAAATGACAAAATATTCACCAAAGCGGCAACTAAAAATCAGAATAAATGAAAATGTTGCTAAAAAAAAAACCCAGACAACACTTTAAAATGTCCCTGTTTCAAACCCAGGCCCATTTGTGATTCATTTGGCCTGACAATATTGCATCTCCTTGCTGGGACACCCTCAGAGGTCCTTCCTGGTGCGGGGAGGTGCCGGGCATCCCGCCTTGCTAGGGATATACGGCCGGCGGAACCTCTCCGGATCGGGCCCCAAACACAAATGTCTCCTGAATCTCTGCAAACAATCACACTCCAAATTATTGTGTGGCTTTATTGTATTTTCAGCAATGTGCTTTGCTGGCAGTAGAGAGACAACTTCAGAGGTAATACCCTGGAATCCCTTCCTGTTATAGATGGCTGTGGCTCATATATATAATGTGATTATTTCTTTCATTAAAGGAACTAAATAATGTTATTAGATTTTTGCTTTTTTTGTTGGTGTTTTTTTTTTTTTTAGTGCATCCAATGGCTTATTTTACTGAGGCTGGAAATATTCTTTTCCAGAAATCCAGAAATCCAGAGGTCTCCACTTATACAAAGCACCTTGCATTTACAGAAAAGAAAGACAGCAGCTTTAGCTGTATTTCTTGTTGCTGCTTCCTCATTGCCTGAGTGTGAAAACTTTATTGCTCATTATCTACTGGGCTGTGATGAAGTGACAGATGATTTATTGGGAGCCAAAAAACTGTGTTTCAATGGTGAACATTTTTATCCTTTTGTGTTGCAGCCTGCCAACCCCTCTAACTGCTGAGGCAACAAATAAAGAAAACTCACTGCTGGAGGGCCCTGTGACTATCACTCATAAACGTCCACATTTCAGATCCCACTCTGGTTCTAATTTGATTCAATTCCCTTTTGTTGCTTAAAAATTCAATTTGTTTAATTGAGCTGTTTGACGGTAAAAATCTGAATTCCATGCATTTTAACCATTCATATTAAATTTCCCTCCACATAGTACTTTTATTAATGTGCTTTAAAAGAGGTCACTTTAATTTAAATTTGGTGACCTTACAAGCTTATAAAAAGATCTATATGCTATCCTTCTCAAACTGAAATTAAATTGAATAAATGTAAGATAATGTTACAGCGGATATTTCTGACTGAGTTTGGAGATGAAAACCCACGCTGAGATGCTGGGAGGTGTCTGTGCCCTTCCCAGCCTGTTTTCCAAGGAAACCACAATGCTGGAGGAAGGAACTTCCTAGGCTGGGTCAAGCAAACCATTAAAATCCACGTAGAGCTTCACACTGAAGCTGCAGGTTAGTTATGGTGCCGTGTGTCTTTGTTTAATAAGTGCCCTGTCCTTGCATCAGGGCGTTTCTTTTCCATTTTAGAGGGCTACATAGTTTTTGACATTTAAATAGCTGAGCATCTTTTCCTTCAGGATTAATAAGAAATATTGGAAGTGGTGCAAGACTTTAAGATTTAGTAAACTTTAATCTGTAAAATTTAATAGCAATATCCAAGTCATTATGAGTCTATAGGATGCCGTATGGCTTTACAAACACTTTTAAGCAGTGAGTTATGTTACAAGAATGGGTTTGCTGTGTATCATTACGTCCAGGTAAATGCCAGGATGATGACATAATTGGTAGTTGGGAGTAAAATACAACCTCTGTAAAATGTTACTAAGGTAAACGTAGCGGGATTGTAATTCATTATACATAAACATGACTAGCAGTTATTTATCATTTTATGAAATATAGAATAACCTGAGCTCGCTGTGTTTGGCTGTTTCTTCATTACCTCGTGTGATGCTGCAACCACCCTCTCATCACAAGGCTCCTCTTTTTATTTCCCCTTAATGATTTACCAGTGCCGCAGCCCCGAATTCACGTGAGGTTCCTCCCCGCCTCGCCTCTCCGATGGTCCTCTTGATATACAAAGTCCTAAAAACTAGCCTCATTAGGAATGATAGCCTGCCAGCTCCAGACACTGACAAATTTATGGCCTTGGATTAAAGGTCATATGGGCATTTCAGCCATTAAACCAGTCCCATTCCATAATACCCCAAACCGTCAGCAAATACATTTTTGCACACAGATGCCCGTTATGTTAGTTTCTGCTAAAGACATACAGTAATAGTTTGAAAGCAACAAAAGCCTATTTTGTACCTGTTCAGCTTGCAAGTGTGTTAGCCCTAGGCTACTGTTTAACTTTTAACCCTCTTGTTCACACAGCGTACATGCATAAAACTACAATGTACCACATAATGAAGCAGAGCTAGCAACATTTGTTTTATTCTGTTTGCTACAGGACACGCTTCTCCCTGTTCTTAAAGTCAGGGTGGAAAACAAAACCCAAAATGTGGGTGTCTAAACGAGTGATTCTGATGTTTGTTTGTTTTTTTTTTTTCCACGCAGGTTTAATGGCAGAGCTGCTGTGCTCTCTGTGTATTAACAGGGCTTTGGAGTAAAGAGAAATAATTCAGCACAAAATGATTTTGAAGAAGAATTTCTTTTGCAATTCTTTTTTCGGTGTCTGATTTTAAAACATTTTATCAAGCTTCCACTATATGTGCCAAACACTCTCTTGTCAGGTGTAGGATGAACTACAGTATAACTGTGAGATATTTCTTTCCCTCATAACAATCTTGAGCCGTAGCCCATGATGAATTATTTGTACCATCACGAGGAAATTCCCCTCTTCTGCACTTAAACCCAGCAAAATTACACACAATTGTAGCTGAGAAAACATCTGATGTGACAGCTGTATAGCACAAGGAGATCCATTGGTCCATTGGTTAATCAGCAGATTTTAATGGTGCTGGGGAATATGTGGGAGCGGTGTCCTGAATTAGAAAGGGCTCTGTGTTCTCACTAATAGGACAAACCTTCTACCTGTAGAAGAAGGAGTCCTGCTGTTTTAATGCTTAAAATTAAGAAGAGGGGGGAAAAAAATAAAAAAAAAAAAAGAAGAATGTGGAAAATCTGCCATAATTCAGAACACAAAAAGGAAATCCTGTGGATGAGTCAATTATATGGTTCCTAATGATGGTTCAGCCTGGAGGCCTTCTGCAAGGAGTGGAGGAAATAGTGGAAGATTAACATGGTTAACCTTCTTCCATTTCCCCGTGCTGGGCAGGTACTTCACTCACTGTATTCCCTCCCCTTTAGCCCACACAGTTAATTCCCACTTTATTGGGGAGGTACAGCTTGAATTTCCACCAGTCTGTCCCAAATTCAACACATCTTTTGCTCTTTTCTTTGCTTTTCATACTAATAGTTGAAAGAAGAATCCAGTGCTGCATCAGAAGGTGGGATGTACAGGGTTTGGTTGTTTCTACCTGTCATCCTTCATGTATCTCATCATATGCTCAGGAATATCTCATAATATGCTCGTTATTAGGGATATATCCTTGAAATTAGAAATCTCCCCAAGATTAAAATCTCAGAGGCATCTACAGACAGCAGTGTCTGTAGTGAGCTAGAGGCTGGGCCAAGTGCAATAACGCTAATGATAAATAACCATCATTTATTTTTATCATTTAGGACCTCATAGTGCTCCACAATAAAATCAAAGAAACATTAACTTGAAGTAAACAAATGACAAAACAAACATTAGCAGATGGGCAAATCAACCACAAAAATAAACAAATCAGCAGGTCAGAGGCTTGAATGGAGGGATGAACACACGGCGGTTGGAGTCGGGACTTTGGTGGAGGCCGCAAGAAAGGCCAAAAGAAGAGCGAAACCTGCCCGTCCCCCAGCGTGTGAAGGGCACCCTCAGACACCTTCAGATAACATTCTGGTGCCATTAATGAAGCAAATTCCCATATTCTGCATTTCCAGTTAGGGGAACATGTTTGCATCGTTGTCTTTCACCCCCTCCACCCACCCAACACAGAAGTTCCTGAAACACCTCCTGGAAACCTCATCCACAGTCACAACCAGGTGGAGATGAGACTGAGGGGGGTCAGTGCCAAGCTGCAAAATTCTGCACCCCACTGATCCTTTTTTATTTTTTTACCTCCCTTCGTTTCTGCTACCCTGACTTAAAGAGAATAAGGAAAAGGAAAACCTTGTTATTGAATCTTTGTTGACCTTTGTTGTGGTGAATGGGGCTCGTGCTTCTGCATAGGCTAAGGGCCATGAGAGTCTTACATGCCCAATTCCCAATGAATCCATGGTCCATAGGTGACCTGTGGTCGGCATAAGCATTTTTTTGTCAAGGCAAGAGGGATCTTGCTGCTCTGTGGAGAATATTACTCTTATTTGCTGCTATTGCTGATACTTGCCTGTAGTACAGTTAGACTTAAAACTTGATTACACTAAACATCAAATAAACACTTGCTGAAAAATTCCCTTCTCTGAAATTATGGGAAAAAAATTCTTGATATTCCATTTAATGAAAGAAATTAATTGTAATTCATTGTTCTCACTGTATGGTAGCAGCCCCTATAGGAGGGACTGCACAAACCTGGCATGCCAACAGACATGAAACCCATTGACTTGTGACAGCAGATGGGTTTGAGCATAACCTTTTCCTTTTGTCTTTCTTTAAAGCCTGCTAAGTGGTTAGAGAGGCGGGGAGGTGCTTCCACCTAAGCCTTGTTTAGTCTCCAAACAGCCTGAATGCTCAGGGGAGTGGGTCCTTTGCTCCTCACGCCGTCCTCTTTGTGCTCATTTGTCTTTGAGAGGAGCTTACCTTTGGTAGGTGATGATCATCCGCTGATGCTTTAGCCAGAGGCTTTGAATGGGGATTGTGTTTTCTTTTACAAACGCTATTCCCAGACTGTGCAAGGACAGATTTTAGGGGAGGTTTTGGACTGTAATGTGCAAGGCCAGTGTTTCAAACTCAGTCTGGATTGAGATGCACCTAAAATGTGACATATGAGAGGCCACTTGAAAGCTTGGTTAAAAAAATTAACTCTGTGCAACAGGAATGCATAATTAAAATTGCCATCTTCATATACTGCTGCTGTTGCTCCCTTCCTCGCTGAAGAATGATTTGTGCCGGCAGTTTTAGCTTTAACAACCCCTCATGTAGCTAAAAAGATAAGGAAAAAAAAAAAAAAGTGAAAAAGTACCTGCATATCGGCTTGCCTTCGGATGTTACTGGTTTTTACTGGTACAGGGAGCGAGGATCTCACCATGTTACACGTTGCAAAGCTGCAGGGCAGACAGACACCAGACAAGGATAGGGAAACAAACAGGTACCAACCCCTGCCCCTGAGCAGGGTAAGCAGCACCAGCAGTACAGTAGCTTCCAAACCATCTCCTTTTGGTGTGAGCATGGGACAGAGGCTGCTTCTAAGGTGGAGTATGAAGGATTCAGGATGAGAATAATAAATAGCAAAACTGAAGTGAATAATAAATAGCAAAACTGAAGTGGTTCATAATTGCACAAGTAACATTAGGATGAAAGCTGACAACAAGCACAAAGCTTTTAAAAATGCTTTTTATAAGCATAAAAGAAAATACCTGAGCATATTTAAGTCTTTTTTTCTTTTGCTTAATTTCTATCAGGCCTGGCCTTAGTGACGAGGCCAGCAGGAGCAGAGGCAGGACAGAGCCAGGGCATCTGTGCTGAGCAGCTCCAAAGAAATGATAACTAGATATTGTGAGCCTGACAATCAATCCATGGCCACCACATTTAGATTATTTAATGCCACGGAAGTAAATAAGTGATGATTAGCAGATGGACAAATCTAATGCACTCTAATGCACTGGAGCAGCCATAAAGCATGACTGCTCCCCAAGCTCATGACAGTAACTTTCCTCTGTGACTTTGGACACGGTAAGACTAAGAAACGCTGTTGACAGACATGTTCCAGGTCATAGAACAAGATTGCATGATCAATAACGCTGAAAGCAAACTTTCAGGAGCAGAAATACAATTCCCAACATTGACATGGCAGAAAGATGCCACTAATCGTGTCTGTGAGGAGGTGCCGCGAGCGCTGGGCCGTGGGGGCTGCAAGGCTGTGCCTTGCTGGGGGTGCTTCACTTTCATTTTGGAGTTGGATTTCTACTTCTTGGGATACAGTGTCAAAGGTGTCTTGGGATATGTGTGTCACAGGTATTTGTGAGGAGTGGTACCCTCAGAAATAGAAGGTAAGGGACCGTCTGGCCATCCTGAGTGCCCTTGTCTGCATCACCGTGTTTTGGAGATGTCATTTCACAGCCAGAGGAAGAAATGCTGCAGCTTTGCACAGTGTGTGTTTAATGTGAAAGCATTACAACACTTTTTGCTTGTATTCATGACCTGTACATGTACATAAGTCTTCAAAAAGGGTGGAAATAATCAGAAATAAAAAAAAAGAATCATCCCTTTAGGTGTCTGCATGTTAACAATTTCTCAATCCAATTATTTTGAATAATCTTGTCACAACCTGTGAAGGCACCAACAACACCAAAAGTGGCATCAGAGATGGCAGAGGTTCAGCTGGCAGAGGGACACGTGAGGGTTTGAAGGAGCACGTCTGCCTGCTGATGAAATTTATGTGAATTGCTTGAGCGCTGCTCTGAGGGCTGTGGCTGGACTCGTCCCCCGTCTCCATCCACGTCTTGCTTTGCCGAGTTTGTGGGCACAAGTGGTCCCTAAGTCCACGCTTCAGAAAGCACTTTGATGGGCAGTAAATAGCAAGAAGTGGAAACACTTGATTCCTGTGTTTTAGCCTGAACAAAGAGAGCTCAGCGTTCCTAGACACAGCCACATACCTTGGGAAACGCCGTGTATAGGAAGGGTGCATCTGAAAACTGGGAATGCACCCTGGAACAAACGGGAACCAGTCCTGGAGGGTGAGTGCTACAGCAGCCCCACACGTGCTGTGGCTCATAGGAGTGATTCTGTTACAGAGGTTTATTTCCCACTGTGTGTAACTTGGAAAAAAAAATCACTTCACACTGAGGCTTGGCATTCACGATCTCAATCTGTATATAAATGTTTTATAGATTAAAAAAAAAGACAAAAACTATTGTGTTATTTTTAAATTGCAGAGAAAAAAGAATAAAGAAAATATATTTCCCTTTGCCTTTGGTGCTCCTTGCCTTTCTCTCACTGAGACCTTTATCTACAGGGAGCTCTGCACAGGCAGCCCCTCTGCTTGCAGGCAGAGAGGAGCCTTCAGGTTTGAAGCCCAAATGAAGTTTGGGTGTCCAAGGCTCACTCAGCATTAAAACAAGAACCAGTAGCAAAGTCTGGCTTTCACTCTAAATTCAGGTTCTTGTATCTTCTCAGAGTTTGGGGTGGTCAGACCTGAGGTTTTTGGGTGGAATCCAACCCAATAAAAAACATTATGTTTTATTTCTAAGTTGGCAGACTGCTATGTATGTTTACACTTCATAAAGATCAACCCCTTCCCGTCACTTGATTTTAATCTAGAGTTTTCCTACCAAGCATACAGCATTTCAGGCTATATTTTTCCAAAAGAACCACTAAAACTGGGCCAGCACTGTTTTTTATGGAAAAATACTGGAACATTCCCGGTGTGCAGAGCCACACCGTGTGCCATCGTGCAGCCCCCCCTCCCCACGCTAACCCACCCCACGGAATTTTTAGCTTCCCCAACGTCTTTTTCTCAGCAGAACAAACCTCCGAGCTCTGAAATCTCCTTAAGCCACACAACTTGTCAAGGCTTATGCAGGTGCTTAGTCGTAAGCACTGGGTCATCCTGAAGAAGCCTGTGGTTTCCAGAGCATCCCCAGCAGTGCCTGGACTGGGAGGGCTGGTGATGGCCAGGGGGAGGTCCACCTGCAAGGAGCTGCAAAGACAAAGTCTGGCAGCAAAGTCTGCTTCTCAAAATGCTTTTTGTGCTGACCCCACCCCCCCCAAGCAGGGGTGAACCCTTTATTTTGGCTATTTGCAGTCACTCCTGCTGCTCATTTGTGCTTTGTAGACAAGTGCTGTGGCGGGAGAGTTGGGGAGAGGAAAATCCTGACTCATTGTAAAGGTGACGCTATTGTAAGGAAAAGACTTGGCAGCACAAAAGCATCTGAGTGGTCCTCAGCAGCTCTGGTAGCTCACAAAAGGGCTTGAGATGGTAGAAAGAGAGGGAAATGTTTACAGCTCACAGCTTGTCCATGCCCCTGATGCTGCTTACTCCAATCACTAAAGTATCTTTGGGTGCCTCAAGGCTGACACCCATTTTTCTTCCCCAAAAGGGAACTCGGCTCCATTCGCAGTCTCCTTCCCGGGAAGCGCCCTGGGACCACAGTTATCATCTGGGCATCTCTACCCGCACCCGCGGTGAAAAGCCACAGTGGCAGCANCGCGGGGGGGGGGGGAGGCTGCGGGAGGGGGAATACATGCATATATATGGATGGATACAGGTATAAATACATTAATGTCAAATATATGCGCCCCCTAACCACGCGCAGAGACGGAGGGAGGTTTTAACTCCAAATTGTCAGGCTTTAATAGATTTAAATCAGGCTCTTAACGCTATCTTAACATTTATTTTTTATTTTTTTCGCGCGTGTTTAGTAACAACAGTCATCTTAAATTGTAGTGGCACATGGCCAGAGGGAAGAGAGGTGTTAATGAGACTCACTATAAATGGAAGGAGCTCGGGAGTGACAGTTTTCCGGAGCACTGTTGGCATCGGATCGAAGAGACAGGNTTCTTCCCCAAAAGGGAACTCGGCTCCATTCGCAGTCTCCTTCCCGGGAAGCGCCCTGGGACCACAGTTATCATCTGGGCATCTCTACCCGCACCCGCGGTGAAAAGCCACAGTGGCAGCATCACGCGTGGGGTTAATCCTCGGAGGGGCTCAGGACCGGGGCTCAGGACGGCTGCGGTGGGGCTGCCGGACCCGGCTCTCCCCCCCCCCCAAGGAACACCAGCGTCCTTCTCCTCTCCCTTCCCTCGGCCGCCTTTATGTCCCCGGCATAAATCCTCTTTACTCGGGCTTTGTGTCTGGGGGCCGGCAGCGGCGTTTGTTCCCAGACGAGGCGCAACGCCGAGGCTGGGG
>VXBZ01000881.1:157161-194419 GCA_013399135.1 Heliornis fulica
GGGGGGGGATTTCAGTCCCTGATTTTTTTATTTATTTTTTTTTTAATCTAACCAAACTTACTCAAGATTTTCAGCGTGCAGTTAAATATTAAATTCACTTTAAGAAAGATTATTTATAAATCTGTTCTCGCTTGTGTGGGAGTAATGATCTCAAAGACGAGCAGGAATTGCTTGGGAATGCACAGGCTGCTTGACTTTACAAAAGATCTCACTAATGGGCTAGATCAAGTATTGTTATCCCCAAAATTAAATGCTGGTGTTTAAAACTCCATTTCTATAAGAAGAACTTGCCATTAATAATTTTTAAGGCTCTTGATTAAATAACTAAAAAGTGCATTATTAGCAGGCTAATAATTATTTTAGATATGTTCAGATTTTGGTCCTTTTCCCTGCATTACTATGGCACAGAGGCAAAATTTCACTCATATATTTGACTTAAATGACAGTCTTTTGGGATTTGCAACAGAAATTATAACTTCTGCTGCAATTTACATGTTAAGTTCTGTAACCCCGTGATAGTTCAACCATTTGTAAAAGAACAGTAGGTGGCCTAGTGGTCTAATATTCAATGAATAATTTTATCTTACATCAAGCACAAGGTCCAGTTTAATGTTTCATTACATTAAAATTGCACCGGGTGACATAAACTTTGTAATTAAAAAAGCATAACTTTTCCAAAATGGTATAGATGACTCTCATGAAAAATCAGCATGTTTAATCAAGGCTTTACATCGTTATAAACCGAGACTGGCTCTGCGTGTGCGAGGTGCTACCTGTTGAAAACAACTCGTGGTTATTGTCACTGTCCATCTGCGGCGCTTGGGGATTTAATTCCTTGATATTTTGCATCCAAGGAGTCACTCTGCAGCGCTGCACTTGGTGGAAAACCACACCACACCCCCCCACACCCCCCCCAGAAAAGCAAGGTGCCCTCTCTGTGGGGGATGCTGCCTTCCTTGGGCACAGCATGGACGCTCCTTGGTGCAGTTGGACCTCTTGGGCTGCGTTTGCCCTTGGCAGTGCCAGGGAGGTGCGGTGGCCAGGGAGGCTTTGGAGAGCTTGTCCTCCTCCTCCTCCGGAGGAATGCGGTGTGGGGGGGGGGGCGTTGAGCTGCCCCCCGGCCCCGGGGGTTCAGAGATGCACCGCATCCCTGGGAGCAACCCCCAGGGCACATCAATCTCAACTTCGAATTGCTTCTTAATGGCCCGAGAGCTTTCCAAAGGGAACTGCGCCACAGTATGGTTTTGCATTAGCTTTTATTTGTCTTTCCAGATATTACCATTAGTCATCGTTAGTTATGAGGCAATGGCAGATATCAATTAGAAGATGAAGTATGACTGAAGTCACGTGCAGGTGGTGAGTGGAGCTACCACGGAATTACCCGCTGGGGGTGTCTGTGACCCATCCTCTGCTGTGTGGGGGCATTTTGGGGTTCCTTGAGCTGGCACAGACGACTTCTGCTTTGTGGCATTGTGCTTCCTGGTGTTTCATGGGAGGGAGCAGAGTCAATAAGCACATCTTTGTTGAGCAGGAAGAGGTTTTGGACTTAAAGGTATGGCATACCCATCTGTGCTTAGATCCTTGCTCTTTTTCACCCCAAATTAATTTCTTTCCCATTTAAAATTTAAATACTTAATTAGTCCACAGGTATAAGCAAGAGCGAAAGGAGGCTGCTGGGAGAAATGTTGGTCCTGGACTAAAAAAACCATAGTAAAAGGGTTGGAAGACACTCTCTAATGTCTCAGGATGGTTCCAGTGGTTGCTTCCTAAATCATGGTCTCTGAGCTGGTGCTCAGAGAGCGCTGTGAAGGGCAGGTAGGTAATGGGAGTTTCATTGCACAGATACGCTTATTGTCATAACAGGGAAAACAGAGTAATTGCAACGGGTTCAGGAGACCCGATAGATCTCAGTTCTTGTGTCAGATACGGTTCACTAGATGCAGCATTAATTGATGCATTATGTAGCATTTGTTAAGATACATTACCCAGCTATTTTTTTTTCCTATTGCTCATTGAGATAAAGGGTTGTATTAACCCCAGATTTTCTGTTGATCCTTTTAGTTTCCCCTCATGTTACAAGGGTGGCACGAGATGGGAAGAGAAACAGAAATACTGAGGGTGCGAAGAAAACACCTAAAGATGAAAGATGCCCACAGAAAAAAGGTATATTTAAAAATGCTGAGACACTCACCCCTACACTTCTAGGCACCCAAACACCTTCCCAAACCCTGGCCCCTTTTTTTTGACCCCAGGGTTGCTGGGCCCAGATTTGAGCCCCGGTGGCGGGACCCCTCGCCTTGGCTTCCCGGCTGGGTGCGATGCTGAGCTCCATCTCTCCCCCTGCTCACGGGGGCACGAGCCAGCCAGCTCGCTGAGAATGTACTGCATGTTCTAAAAATAAAAGGCAGGACTCAAACATGATGTATCTCCATTGATTTCCATACAGATACACCAGGAATGAATGTATCTATTATGTCGGGGTCTGCCGGAATGTTAATTTTGAAAGTAATTTCTCTCAATCTATAATTATATCTTCTTTGTCAGAAAGTAGGAATTTCTTAGAGCAAAAGGGATTAATCTCAGTCACTCTTTTCAAACAGTTTGAGTTAGGTAGTTTCTGCAAGACTATCATTTCTTTTCTTTTAAGCCAGTTAAATTTTGCCTGAGGCGAACATTTATACCCGGAGTAAATCTTACTAAAATTAAGAAACAGAACATACAGCTGCCCTTATTCCTGGCTAACAGATGTTACCAAAATCTGATTAAAACCCCCTTAATCTTCTGCTGCACCTTTTCATTAGTGTAATAATCATTTTTTTGCCAAATATCTGGCAGAAAAGGGTGGAAAAAGAAAAAAAAAAAAGTGAAAAATATGAGGTTTTGATGATCAGCATCTTTGAAAAGACTCGTTGAACCTAGTGGGAGAAATGAGGACTTGGGGTAATCCATGTGCTGAAATATTTTTGCTTCTTTTTCTAGAAAATGTGCAATTTGGTCAGGCAGAAAAAATTGAACAGAGCCTTCCAAGCAATAAATCACTGGATTGCTGGTGACATTCATACAATGCGGATATAGTGTTAACTGTATGAGTCAGACAGCCCTTACTGCACTCAGCCTGTTCCTAGGAGGTGACCTTGCCACGGTGTAGTAATCAATCATTCTGGCACAGGACACACTGTTTTTGTTTAATATTACACTATTGGAATATATAGTAAACAAAGTGCAAAGGAAATTTCGAAAGCAAGCACTATATAAGGTGTGCTGTAATATTTTGCAGCCTGAGGAGTGCCAACTACTCTGTGTTGTATGTGTGCCTCCAGATTACTAACTTCAGGCTGTTAGCAGCAGCAAAAGCATATGTGACTGTACTCAAAATACTTCAACTGTCTGCACAGCTCGAGAGGAACAATTCAATGGAAATATGAAGTTAGGATTACAAAAAAAGATTTACTACCGGGGACGCTGCAGTCTAACATTTCTTATTTTGGCACTTTTATACAGTGTATACATCACGATTTTCCCAGCCAAGTGACAGAATGGCAACATCCCCAACTGCCTGGAAAAAAAAAAATAAATTAAGCAAACAAATCTTAATTAACTAGTAAAAATTCTTTTAGTGTACGATAAGCGAAGTGTTGCTGCTTATAGCCAAGAGGTTGTATTGGATTTCCATGCATGAGTTATACCGTGAGCCAGCTAATTCATGAAGTTTGCTGTCAGTGAATAGAGTGAAGGAAGACAAAGGCAAACTCTTTTGAATGAAGGAACTGTAAGTGAAATATATTTGGTTCTTACTGTTTTCACATATAGGAGAGATGAAAGATAATGCAGTGGTAATTGAGTATATAAAACTACCTTGTCAGAGAGGTAGCATTAATGTCGAGTTTGTTCTGGATTTTCACAAGCACAAACCGCTCTGTACACACTGTGAAGAGGTGAGGAATCAGGTCTGTGTTGCCTAAGATTTTGTTAGGTATAAATGTGGGCATGCATCTTCTTTTTTCTTTTTTTTCTTTTTCTTTTTCTTTTTCTTTTTCTTTTTCTTTTTCTTTTTCTTTTTCTTTTTCTTTTTCTTT
Organism: Heliornis fulica; assembly: GCA_013399135.1. Lineage (NCBI taxonomy): Eukaryota > Metazoa > Chordata > Aves > Gruiformes > Heliornithidae > Heliornis > Heliornis fulica. Next base: position 161,238 of record VXBZ01000881.1, read on the forward strand.
TTCTTTTTCTTTTTCTTTTTCTTTTTCTTTTTCTTTTTCTTTTTCTTTTTCTTTTTCTTTTCGCTTTTCTTTTCTTTTCTTTTCTTTTCTTTTCTTTTCTTTTCTTTTCTTTTCTTTTCTTTTCTTTTCTTTTCTTTTCTTTTCTTTTCTTTTCTTTTCTTTTCTTNCTTTTCTCCCTTTTCTCTTCTCCCTTTTCTCCCTTTTTCCTTTTTCCTTTTTCCTTTTTCCTTTTTCCTTTTTCCTTTTTCCTTTTTCCTTTTTCCTTTTTCCTTTTTCCTTTTCTTTTTTTTTTTCCTTCTTTTTCCTTTTTCTTTTCCAATACTGCAGCCTACTTTTATTTACCATGGTCCTGGAGCGACCAGTGAGCCATCTGACACTGAGAAGTCATCTGGCACCCTGGCTGGGGAGGGGGCACTAAGTGCACCCAAGTGTTCTCCCAGGGACAAAAAGCCAAACAGCTTAAAGAAAGCAGCAAATGCAAGCAGTGAGCACACCAAGTTTTGGCCCCGGATTGCAGAGGGAGGCAGTTGTGGTGACACTTTCCAAGGTGATCTGTAGGTTTTCTTCAAAAGGGATTGATGCTCTTTCAACTTTAAACAGTTGAGAAACACTGCTCTAAAGTGTCCATCACCGGGAGATGAATTGTGCTTTCATAGCAGCGTGCCCTGACGGAGCAGGGTCGGGGCTGCCGGCGCACGGCAGCGGGGTTGCACCGCTGCCCACCCCTCCTCGGCCATCCTGGGTGACTGGAAGTGCTGCTGGATGAAACCATCCTATTTTCCATTTTCCCACAGCATTTGGCAGATGGAAAGCATTCAGGCAACATCAACACTTTTCCCAGCTTTCAAGCAGTTCCTGGGGAAGTGTGATGAGTCCCAGTCAGCAGAACTGTGGTCCAGCCTGTGGAGGTGAACGAGATAGGTAGAACCAACCCCACACCATCAGCGAGATCCAGCCATGAGAAACCCTATCCATAAGTAGACTTAGAGTTTTAGACACTGTGCCAACACCTGCAGGTCTGGTAGGATTCACATCTTCACTTGTGGTCCCCAAATGCCTCTGGAGTTGCACAACCTGTGAGCCATGAAATCCTCGTGTGCCAAAGGGCTGAGCTGCATGTAGCTATGGTTATTTCATGCCTGGTTAAAAACAAAGTTACAGGCTGATGTTTCAGCCCATTCTAGGTTTTTATGTTGTATTTTCTTGGGTGTTGGATCCAAACTCCTTTCTCCCCAGACCAGTGTCCTATGGGCAGGTTGTGCTTACAAAGAATTTGGTGACCAGCCCTATCGAGCTGACCCACAGAACACGAATGTGCTGTTACTATAGGTCTATATATTTCATATCATAATTATTGATTGTCCTTCTGGAGGAGTCAGAAGGTCCTGGCATCACATGAGGCAGGTTGTTTTCAGGGAAAAATAAAAAAATCACATTGCACCGAACACATAAATGTGGGATGCGTGGGAGCGTGCTCAAATTCCGAATTCTGGTTTCTCATCTAGTGTTCATATTTCTGAATTTCAGCCAAGGGGAAGAAAGGGGAAAGAAGTATCTAAGTGCTCTCTCAATTTGCCCATGAGCTCATAGGTTTCTTTAGTTTCAATATGTATGCAACAGAAAGTCAGAAAACCCAGGCTTCTAGTAAAACCTCAAGTCAGAATAGCTTTACATGGGTGTACCTGAAAGGAGATCTTGGCATAGTATTAGGGAAAGCAGCAAATTAAATATGTTTCCCAGGACATTTAATTTTGCAATAAAGTTCTTGGCAGCAACATTTTTGTTTATCTGCCATCAGTGTTAGAAAACAGACTGATGCTCTTTTCCTGGAAGAAAGTATTGCAGAAATTTGTGCTAAAAAAAATGCATTTTGAAACTTTCAGTGTATTTGTTTCAAATAGGTATTACGGTTCTTTGCTGCAAATATTAAAATTACCATGAAGATGCTTACTGTTAGATGCTGGCTGCTAATGTTGATTTTATCTTAGTTGCTTAATCATTCCATAAATAAATGTATCTTGTTAAGGTGGTAATGTTTTATGTTACGTGTTAGCTATGCATTATTAGCCTTCACATGAGTAATGAGCAGTTATTAGAAGATGCTCAACAAAGACTTAAAGTTCTGCTTAAACTTACAACACCCATCCTCTGGGTTAATCCAAACAATGGGAAACATTCTGCCAGGTTAACCTGGATTCAGCACACAAACACCATAAAACCCTGCACATGTTCCCTCCCAGAATCGCATTACCTGCCTATTGCAATGCCTCAAATTCCCTTGGGAATGATCATTTTCGCTCCAGTACCGCCACGGTGTCCCACCTCCTGTAGCAGTAATGGGTGTCAGGTACTGTTTGGACTAGAAAGGATCAAGCTATCACCCCCCCTGCTGTGTGTTAATTTATTGCTTCAGACATTTTCATATCTGATTCATTTTCGCCCTCTCCGCTGACGCTTGGCCAAGTTGCGCGTCCGGAGCTGCCAGCAGCCACCGCGGTGAAATGACTTTGGTCTGGGGGCACCGCGCCGGGGGAGAGCACGGCCGCGCCGGCCCCGGGTGGGCACAGCCAGGCAATCTGTCGAGGTGCCGAGCCGACGGCTCCTTAGGAAACAAGAGAGGAGATTGCGATGCTGTCCCAGATCCCAGCGCTAGACATCTCCCCATAATAGTGTTATTTCCTCAAGAAAATAAAGGGTCACCGCAGCACACAGACTACATAAAAGATGTTGTGTTGAGGGTATTTTTTTGTTGTTTGGTTATTTTTATTTTCTTTTTTCTTTTCCTCCCCAGCACTTGTTTGGTGATTATGTAGAACCTGCTGAAGAGGTGTTTATTTCTGTTTGTAAATTGAGTGCGCTGGGTGTTTTTTCTCCAGCTTTGCCCCAGGCTCTGTTGGATGCGATGATGGAGCTGGAAGCCGAGGCAGACACCGGAGGAGCATACACGGAGGGAATCCGGCTGCAAAACAAAGCCCTCTTTTGTCATTTCGTGCCTCTCAGAAGTCCCGCTCCGTGCAGGCAAAGATGTGAGTTAATCTACCCTAAACAGGATGAGTGGCAGTGAAAAAAGAAACACGTGAAAATAAACAGCAACCTCACTGTGGGCCATCCCCAGCATGGGGTGGGGGGGGCCACCAGACAGACACCAGAACAGGCTCCAGAGAAACCACCCCCATCCTGCCACCCCTCTGAACCCTGTCACCTCCCAAAGCCACCCATCCAGGACAGTTTTCCCGAGTCCCTTTTCCACCTCGTCGGTGACAGGCGGGTGATGGGCAATCTCGCCCTGTCGTGCACGTGTTGCACACAGACACCTTGGCTGCTTTAATTTCACACTTATCTATTGCACATACACAAATAAATTCTCCCATAGCATTTTATTGAATTTCTAGTAAGTTGGCAGGCTAAAGTGATTTTTAACACTTCTCAATTGGATTTATGATTTCTATGTCATCCACCCTGCTTCTGACATTAGGAAATGTTCAACATGAGGGAATCATTCACGGGGTCTTTTAACTACACTATAAAACATTTTAGTCTCCTTTCTTTCAGAAATCCATAAATGGCTAATTTAATCACAGCCTTACAGCAGAAACCCTCAGTTTCTTCTACTAATTATGCTGCTGAGTTTTGGTGCTTAAATCATTATGATATGGTGGGGACAGGTCGGGAGAGGACTGTCAGGACTCGGTCACCAAAGGCCAGATCATGACTTGGTTTCCAAAGAGTTGAGATCACCTGGGCTCAGCTCCTCTCTGTGGAGCACTCAGCACAGTATCTATCCCAAATTGCTGTTTTTCAGGAGATCCAGACAAATCCAGGAGATTCTACACTTTTCCAAAACTGAGGTTTTCCATCTCTTTGGAGAAGGGACTTACTCATCCTCCTGCCCAACCTACTTTGCTTTCCTGACAAATTATGCCTAAGCCAGCCACAAAACAAGCCTTCCAAGCCACATGGGCTGCGGTGTTGACTGAGCTTTCCTTCCTCCACCCTCCATCCAGCTGAAGCACGTCTGAATTTCAAAGGTATGGCAAGCTGGGCGGTGAGAGGGTGATGCCTGTGTGGAAGTACACACACTGCTGCTTCGCAGGAGCTCTGGAGAGTTACAACTCTTCAGCCTTTTGCTTGTCTGGCCTCCTGAAACTTGAGCTTGTGGTGTCCTGTGCTTTCCTCCAAGGTTACTCACTGAAGAATAGCTTCTTCTTTGCACCACCTACAAGTGCTGCAACCTTGTAAACTACAAGTCAAGGCTACAGCCAGTGTCCTCATCATTCCCAAATCAGGTCATTTGAAGCCAGGATCAGGCCAAACCCCTTTGTGGTTCCTGGTGATTAGATGCCATGGGTCGGTCCCACGTGTTGCAGGGACAGGCTGGATCCTGACTTATGTCCACTTGTGAGTTGGGCTGTGTGTGCAAATCACTCTGACTTTAACACTGAAAGACTTTTTGGAGGTTAAATGAGCAAGGTTCTTGGGGTTCAGGGAGCTGCTGCATCTCCTGACTGCTCTGCATACAGGTTAGCAGGGATCTATGGTAAAGATCTTTGGGTTAGAAAGTAAATAAGGAAAAAAGAAGAGGTCGATGGCTGCATTAAAATTACTTTAAAAACTGTTTTAGTGGTTTCATTTGCACAGATAAATGCCTAAATCTTTGGACTCTGTGTATGGTTTTAATTGAGACTCATTTGATCTGGTAATTGCCAAGATCCGCTGTTCTTAAAATTTGTTTCATGTTTTGTGGTTTATGCAGTGATTAATTTATTACACAAACATAATTTCTACATTCTGTCCAAACCCAAAACCTGGATCTTCTACACATCATCCCTTACTTCCCACCAGCAGCTATATCTCTTTCCAGTAAAAATATACATATGATAATTGAATGTGATGTGGTAATGAAGGATATAATGGGGTGTGTGTGGGGGGGAATATATCTTCTTTGTTGGACCTGTGCCCATAACTTTGAACACCACTGGGTTTTTTTTCCCTCCTCCCAGCCCTGCCTGAGCAGCTCTTGCAGGCATGTGCCCTCCTTTGCCTTCCTTGGGACATCCCAAGGTGTGGTGGTCTCTGGAGTGCATCTGTCTCATCCAGACTGCAGCCCACCCTGGCATGGGGCTGAGTCCACCCACCTCTGGTCCGTTTGCCACGTCACCTCTCATATTCACTGCTCTCCCCCCTCCCATCCTCAGACTTGTTCCCTTCTCCTTCCCCCCTCCGCTGCCCATCCCTTCCAGGAGTGCTTCCTGCACTGGTTCTCATGTCCTTCCTGGAGCATCTCCCACCCATCCTGGCAGTGTGGCAGTGAGATGACACCTGATGGAGGATCTGGGCTTGCAGGTGTCACCGCATACACCAGCCATATTCCATCCCGAAACTTATCTTAATCTGTAATAATCAATATCAGCATGAGGGGCCGTATGCACCATTAACTACAATTTACATTTGATAATACACTGTTTTTCTTCATTAGGACACTGCTCCCATCATGCCATGCTTACTTGGGGAAAGGCTTGGTGACAGAAAGCCCTTGTCCAACTCGTTTCTCCTCGCATCCAAACCCCAATCTGTGTCCCCGTGCCTGGGCTCGGATGGCAAGCAGAGCTGATTTTCTTCTTGAATGACCAGAAGTCATTTTTCAGTCAAGTTACTGCTGATTACCTGGGGGTGAATGAGACTGGTGATTCCGGGGAAAATGATGAGAAAGGAGCTGGCTAACTGGCAGTCATCACCAACTTCACTTCCAGAAGCGATAGGTGTTTGGGGAGCAAAGGTTAAGTGAGGATAGTGAAAACACAGGGAGAATAGTTAATAAAGGAGTATTATCCCTTAACTGGTTTAATTCTCAAGGGTTAAAAAAAGCAGAGGTGTGTAACGGCGTGGAAAGGGAAGCGATTGCCAGAGCCACGCGCTCAAGTACATCCAGACATAATTTGGTGTCTCTAGTTCACAGACTTTTGGAAAATGCCCCCAAACAATATTCCATGTGAGTGAGGGCTAAGCCCAAGACTGGTGTGTGATTACAGCTGACTAAAATCTGATTGCTAATGTGTGGGTTTTGGTGTATTTTCCCATTAAAAAGGCGTAGTTACAACAGACTTGCTATCCCACTCTTGCTTTGCCCTTGGGAGATGTTCCTGGTGGTCCTGGCTGCATTTGGGACCTGTGCCCAGTCCCAGTTGGCTTTACTGAGGGGGGTGGGTGCTCCAGCACCTGCAGACACCACACTGGCAGTGGTGAGCTCCAGGGGTTCACTCAGCTCTGAGTCCTGGTTTAGCTGTCCCATGGACCCCCAAAACAGCAGTGAGCCTGTCTGAGGTGTAGGGAGCACAGAGGGTCCGTAGTACCTGTGTGTCTGCAGCCTTCAAGAGCAGGGAAAGGATACTCCTCATCCTCCAGTTGGGGAACAGTTTTCCTCTGGTGGCTAGAAATGTTGAATGCAGAGGCTTTACACCACCACACAGGGTGTGCTTAAGGGAAGGTGACGTGCTGTGACAGCACTGAGATGCTGCAAAGATGTTGGTGCTTTGGACCAAATTACAAATTCTGCTGGTGGGGCAGAGGATGGGCACAGTAGGGTATAAATTAACATATAACTAACAGCTATACTGGCATTATAGTGAGAATCGAGCCGTGATAAGCTTTGTGATTCTCTTCAACTCAGGGAAGTGGAAGGAAGAGCAAAGGCCTTTTCAAGCTTACTTTATCTTCTTGCTTCTTAAGTGAGACTAATCAAGTTTATATCCTTTTAGCTTATTATTAGCCCAGCAGAGCTTCTGGCACTCTTTACAGCTTTTTTGACATGAAAGTTAGTTACACCTACCGTACTTAGTATGACTTCACTTTTCTTGTGATAAATCCTGAAAATTAATATACTGTATCCTCCAGATTACAAAATGAAAATGTCCTAGACATTGTGAATACACTGGCTGTGGAATGCTGCCAGTAAAAGAAAAAACTGATGTCTTAATGATCTTTGTTAATAAAAAGAAGAGACTTGGCAGTAAATTTTCTCGGTTCATATGCCAGGCTTTTCCCTTTTTGCTTTCTCTTACCCTAAACTCGAACCGATGAGTATTTCAAATTTGGTTGCAAAGCAGAAGAATCCTAGAAAATAAAAAAGCATTGGCCACAAAAAAATAATAATGGTGGTGATGATGATGATGATGATGATGGTAATAATAATAATAATAATGATGGAAAAAAATCCTAAGAGCAAAGGGAGGCTTGCACTACTGGGGCAGCCACAGCTCCCACTGACCTTACTAGGATGTTTGGCTGCAGGAGGAATGCAGGCCCGGGCCTTGAGCTCTGAACATAGGTTAAATTCTTTCTTAAATTAAATGAAGGATAATAATGAAATCTTTTGTTAAATTATTTGCTGACTGGGCTTCCTGATTTGGTAAATTAAGAGAAAGTTGAGCTCCGAAACAAGCAGCCATTCTTGTTACAAGGGGTAGCGCTGGTGGCACTGGTGGCTTATTGAAGGCAGATCTGCTTAATTACAGTTCCCACTGTTTGTTAAGATAACGAGCGCCGGCTGTTTGATAGCGGCAGAGCCCACAGAAGGCGAAACTGGCTATCTCTGTCATTTCCATTCAGGCCCTGGATCAGACTTGAGTGTCTCTAAAATCATAGAGGGAGCAAAATAGCTGAGGAGCCGCTCTCGCAATGCGTTCCGCAAGTTTGGGCAGAGCATTTGCCGGTGAGCGCGGAGCTCTGCCATCTATATCTAAAGCAACTCACCGTTGGGAATATAAAGTCAAAGCAGAAAAATTGAGCATTTAATGGTCTCCCATTATTGTTGGAATCACAATGACAGGCCGTGATCTTCAAGTACAATTTTGATCCTTATGTAGTAACTGAAATTGCAGCGTTTCATACTCCGACTATATTATAGGGAATAAAACATCTGTCTAAATATTGGAGGTATAAAACCCTCAAAATAAAGATATTTGAGAATATCTTGCACAGAGCACCTTTCCACCTGCTTGCTTAGTATAATGCAGTCATTATGGCAATAAATGTTTCTAATAAAGTATGAAAATGGATTGTTTGCTTTGCTGCTTGTATGAACTCTCATTTCTCTTTTTATTATATTGAATCTGACATTTGCTTACCCTTTATCAGTAGAATATTTAATCAACTCCAATCTGTAAGAAGCAAGAGGAATTTCTATTTTATTTAAAACCTGTCCCACATGAAAAAGGACTGGGAAATAGGTCACACAGTGTATGGGAAGTGTGAGAAGTGTTAGAGTTACAATGCTGGATATTTATCCAGCCTACAAAAAAAAGGCGGTTCTAAACTTGTACAGCAACACGCAAGTCTGCTCCTATTGTTTAAAGGACTGGTGAAATGATTTAATGGCTTAATGTTTCTAATTTCTATCCACAGGACAGGATCTACAGAACCCAACCTCTGTCAGCTTTATTTATTTTCTCTGTCAGAGAATTTTCTTGCACTTTTTCGCTACATAACTCTTAAGAAACGCTATATCCGTATCGATTGTAATTTCTTTGGGCTCTTGTCCAAAATACTCAACGTAAACAGTCTGTGTTTCCTCTCCATCTGTATTTTGGCTAATCCTCTGCTTCAGACAATCTAATGACAAGTGCTAGTTATCTGGAGGTACACGGTTTTCAAACCAGCACGCTATGATTTATGGTTCTTGTTTTACAGAAAGTATCACGAGCTCGCAGGAGTGAAAGCTTCCAAATAAGCACCTAACTTTTGTAATAAATGCAGCTAACAACATGTCTGCAAATATATAGCAAACAGAGTGAGTGATGTCTTATTATGCAGGCCACAGTTTGACTTGGTCTGGTTTTATTTATGAATATGTCTTGCATCTGTTTCAAATTTCAGCCCCGCTCAGCTTCTCAAATGCTCTCCCAAACAAGCTTGCGCTGAACGTTGTTAATTATCCTAATAAAATATTTGCATCAATTTTACTAAAGATCTGCAATGCTTCTGCCACAAGCAGAAATTTTTTAATAACTGAATTAAGAGAAATAATTACAGCCAGCACTGGAAGGGGCGGAGGTGTCCAGATTATATATAAAAAAAAATTTAAAAAAAAAAGTGGAAGGGGTGGGAATGGTTAGAGCACAGCTAACAGTACAAGAGCAGAGGGACATACGATTAAATTAAAGGGCAATGCTTTGTGAACAAACAAAAGGAAATCCTTCTTCATACAATACATAGTCAGCCTGCCGAATTCACTACCACAGGGGGTCATTGAAACAAACGCCGTGGCTGCCTTTTCCGAGCGGAGTGGATAATTTTATGACTGTTATTAAAATACGTAGCCCTGGAAGCTCAGATAACGATAAGGGTAATCAAACCCGGTGCTGCAGCCTGCGAGGGACACGGGAAAGGAGCCTTGCCCTCCGCACCACCCCCCCTGAACGAGCTGGATGGGGCCTTACTGGGGGCTTCACCTTCCTTTGAAGAGGCGGGTGCTGCCCACCGGCGCGGCGTGGGCTCCATCACTGATCTCCTCCGGTGCGACAATTCCTTGCTTCTCAGTAAAAATAAAACATGAGAGCCTAGTGTGAATTTCTAAGCATCCCCCCCTCCCTCTCCTTGCCCCCGGTTCCTTGGTGATCTTTGAGGGATGCGATCGCCTTGGCTTCTTTTTTTCTGCCGTGCAACTAAATTCTTTATGCGGGGGGGAGGTGATGGAGGGACCGCTGCCCGCACCGCTCCCGGGTGGGGAAGGTGCAGGGTCTGCCCGCTGCTCCCAGGAGCAGGGAAACTCTTGGCCAGCACCACGAGTATTTAACCCTCTACCTGAGAGTAAAGCTTTGAGTGTCTTTTTCTGCTGTGAAGTGTTTTGGTTTGCTCTCGGTCAGCCAAAGGGGCCCTGGCCCCTCGCTTCAGCTGAGAGCTGGGAACTTCATTGTCTTGTCTCTCACTCCTTTGTTATGGTACCTGTAACCCAGGGACGTCTCTCTTGTGATCTAAGAGGAGGTGGGATGTGTTCTGCACACCTCAATGAATGCGTCCTGCGACATCTGGAGTGCCAACAGCTGTATGGTGTCGGCAGGCATGTGGAAAAAAATAAATAAAAGAAATAATAAAAAGTGGCTTGAAAAAAAAAATTAAAAAATGAAACCGTGAGCTGATCTTTAGGGTACAAAGAGCCTTGAGCTGAGGGGGAAGACTCCAAAGGGGTGCCCAGCCTGCCCCCAGGGGTGGCTCCAGCTGTGCTTCAATCCACCGCACAGGGGTCCCTGGGTCTTCCTTGTGTAGGCAGAGGTTGCCCTCCTGCCAGTTTGACTGCAGTGATACCATGAAAACCAAGGCGACAGTTGGCATTTATTTGTACCCCTTGTTAGCACCCAGCACAGCGAAATCCGAGACGGAAAATGGACAGTGTGTCTCCGATCAGGGAGGCTGTCAGCGCGGTTTATGGAAGTCTGATTTCTTATTTCACTTCTGTGCTGGAGAAAAAGTGACAACTTCGCCTTTCAGTATTGTCAGTCTAACGCTTTTCCCAGGCTCTTTCCGCATGCTGGAATGTGGACGACTGGAAGGGAGGGAGCCTGAATGTCTGTATCCCTCAGCAGAGGACAATGAGGAGATGCTTAATTGGCGTTTGGTGTTAAGCACCGTGGCAGGTTGGAGGGGCCAGACTCTGCTACATCCCAAGTGACTTTACACACAGCTTCCCTAAATGATTTGGAGCCCTCACCCCAGAAACTGGAGGCATCATGTTGCATTCTTAGCTCAGCTGTTGTTCACCAAAAACCTTGATGTGCATCCTTCTTATTTTATTTTCTGGAATTGATTCAGTTAGATCCTGATTTTAAGATGCTAAAATTAATGAAATAAATGTACTCCCCTTGCCAGTTGCTTTGGTTGCTGCCCCAAATGATGTTGCTTGTGTTGCCAATGATGCTGCAGCATCAGCAAAACATCGCCCACTCTCAAATATTCCAGTTGAAATAGACCCAAACAACTGATTTTCTAGGAGATTATCACTAGTTCCAGCATGCTTATAAAAATTAAATGAATAAGTAGATTAATAAATCTGGTCAGTCTGAAGTAAACTGAAGGCTGGGCTCCTTGTAAGTAGGTAGTCCTTGCAACCTGGTAGTCTAACCCTTTGGGATAGAACACAGTACACCACATGCTCCCACCAGGTCTTACTTCCTTCTGGGTTAGTGACAATGGTGAGATCTTGTATTATTTTCAATCTAATCTTGAGGGAAAAATGGGTAAAACTCTCAGACATGCTTTCAAAAAGGAGCAGTGAACTGCAGCTGCACCCTGCCCAAAGCAGTGGCCTCTGCTTACCAGTCCCTTCTTTTCCTTGGGAAGAAATTTTCAGTATGTCATGTGAAATAGAAAATATCCTGTATAGGAATTAATGAGATCATTAGGACAATAAAGTGACTTTTTTTTTTTTTTTCCTATGTAAGAGTTTGTGCAGAGCTTGATAGGTTAAAATGGGAGAGAAGCAGTGCTCCTGCTTGGTGGTGTGATGGCAGGAATATGTTCTGCTTTTTGTATCACTTTGTTAAATGACATTTGAGTTATGATCATACCCTTAAATTACGAAGGCGAACGCGTGGTTCTTGTGGCTGCGTTTCTTGATCTTGAGGAAATGCCAGATAATCACAACAATCTCTTTGTGTACCTGTCTAAGGATCAAGTTTTCCAAAGCAGCTCGTGGAAGGGTGCATACTAAATACGTGCATGTTCTCATCTCGTCTCATCACATCTCCATGTGCAAGACCATGTGCACATTCAGACTAGATAATTACCTATCCGGTTTACTCCTGCACGGGCTGTTGTTTAATGTAGGCACAAAGAAGACAATTTGCATACATAAGTAGACAGTGAGCCTGGTTCTTCGTGCTCAGTTTTTTCCTATGATCACAGCAACTGGAGATGAATAAGACCTACTACGTTCCCTATACCTTACCTTCCCAGAAAGAGTGCTCCCTGATGGATAATTACCACTGTTTTGTCTCTGGTTTTAAATGTCCCAAGCAGTGGTTCCTCCACCATGTCCCTGGAGAGCCCCTTCCACTTTTGAGGCCACTTTTGAAAATTTGGCCTCACTGGAGTGCTAGAGCTGAGAAATTCCCGGTGGCCCAAAGAGATGAGACATCTGCTGAATCCGTAATTGAATTGTTGACTGAATTCAGCAGGGTAAGAGCTGGGGATTGACCAGCTGTGCTGGTACCAGCATTTTATGGAAATCGATGGGAATGGCTGTATTGAAGGGAGGCAGATGCTATCTACCTGGGTCGTGCAAAGAAGAGAAACCTTCCAGCATGGGAGTTAAACTTATTTTTCTGGACCTGGAGAAGTGAGGGAGACTGGATTTTAAAGCACTGCCCAGTTGTGATTAGCATCTCCTCCTGGAGAGAGAAAACTGCCTAGGAAATCTTGGTGGGAAGGACACAGACTACAGGATATTTTTAATTTTTTTTTTTTTTTTAAAGTTCAATTTCTGACTTCTCTTACATGGTCAAAGAGAAATTACCAGTAAAAAAAAAAAAGTTGAAATACTGATAGAAGGTAATTGCAACCCTTTTCCATCTTTAAGTCATCTTGAAGAAGTAATTTAACCATACTGCTCTGGCTGCCATTTGTAAATTGTTAATTAACAAGAGAGCAAATAATAATTACTGCTGGAGCCATTCAATTAAAAGATGTTGCTTTCCAAACTTTGTTCACACGGTCTATGTTACTAGTATCCTGTCTAGAAATATGCCACAAATGCTGGCAAAAGAGCCAAACCCAAGTATTTCCCCATCATTATACAGCAGCACATGTCTTTTTAGCATGTTTTTTTATTATTTTGATTCTTAAAGCTTGTGGTCTCCTAGTTCATGTGGATAAGGAATATGTCTCTCTGTGGTTTTGCTAACAGTATTTTGAGGAGATTGAAAAAAAAACCCAACCCAACAACCAAACATTCCTTACAGGAAAATGCTGCCCTCCTACACAACATGCCTAGAAAATGTTTGCATTCTGACTTGCTGTGAGACAGCAGAGAAAATGGAGAACAAACGCATGTGCCTGGTCTGGATAACCTAAAGTTAACTCCACATGTCAAACTGATTGCCTGACACAAGGCAGGCATATTCTGTGATGACAAACAAATAGCACCTCCATCCTGCAGACATCCCCTAATTATAAAAGAGAAATTATTTCCCATTTTCATTGCCAGCAAATGTATGTTACTCTGGTGCACCATAATTTCAGTCTAAGTACTGTATCAAAGTTTGCTGAACGTGAAGCACAAAGTATGTTCGACGTTAAACTGTAATTACAGAGGGGAGTGGATTTCTAGAGTATTATGTTTTTTTGGTAATATTTTATTTTATTGGTTTTCAAATATACTTAGACTGCCAGACTAAGCAGGCAGAATAACAGCAATGCAGAATTCCAGAGTAACATATGACTTTAATAAAATAAAGCAGGATGCCTTGCTTTACTTGCAGCGCTGAGAAGAATTGAAGCCATTACGGTGCCCTCAGCCGCAGTGCCATCCGGACCTGGCTGGCTGGGCACTCGTGGGACCAGGCTCCCAGGCACAGATGTCACCTTGGGTAACTCACACCCATCCCCACGCTTCTCCCCACACACCTGGGTTTGTTTGCCTTCGAGGCAGCTGTTGGCTCCTGTGATGGGGCTGAGCCAGTGTTTGGCACAGCGGGGCTGTGGTCCCTGCACTTGTGCTATGAGTTCATGGGTATAGGGAGAATAAGAAAGATGGGGAGAGGCTGTTCAGTAGGGCCTGTTGTGACAGGACAAGGGGTGATAAAGGGTTTAAAATAGAGGGAGGGAGATTTAGATTGGAGATTAGGAAAAAGGGCTTTGCTGTGAGAGTGGTGGAGCACTGGAACAGGTTGCCCAGGGAGGTGGTGGATGCCCCTGGATCCCTGGAGACGTTCAAGGCCAGGTGGGATGAGGCCCTGAGCAAGCTGATCTAGTTGGGGGTGTCCCTGCTTCTTGCAGGGGGGATGGACTAGATGACCTCTGGGAGTCCCTTCCAACTCTAATCATTCTATAACCACTGGTACCAAGGGTGATTGTGGTGAGACATGGCTATGGATCCAAACACAGGGGGGGTATATTCAATCCCTACCTGTTTTTTCTTGGTTTACACTTCCCCTTGTCCCCTTAACTTTCACTGTATGTCACAGGTGATGAACCTAAAAGGTAAGCACACATGTTAGGAGGTTAACTCCTAAGTGGGATCAATGACAAATTATTAGATGAGTTTCTTCCCACAAGTTGTGTGGGACCACTCAAAGCTGCGGCTCAGACGAGCGGCGTCCCCGCTGTCACACTCCCAGCTTTCCATTACGCCGCTATCACTCACCATTTCGCCCTTTGTGGTTCCTGTAATGATCTACACTCCTTCTGTCTTTCCATGTGTCCACCTCCCCTGATGTCAGTGAGGAGTGGGGTGTTTAATACGTGACCAGCTTTGCCAGGGATAATTTTCTACATGGCTGGGTAGGGCTGAGACATTGCCTGTGCCTTGTAGTCCTGGGCGAGGGGCATTTTCAAAGGGGATCCTTGGGAAGGCATTTCCTCCCAGAGAGGATGTTAACATGATTTTGGCATGATTCTTCTTGCAGAGATTTACCACTCTGCTTTCTTTCTGGGAATATTGGTATCCTCCACAAGACCTGTCACTGCCAGGGGGAAGTACAAGGGTTGGTAGGGTTCAAATGGGAAGGGAGATGATGACCCGTGCTGTGCCTCCACTTGGTGTAGGGAGCAAATGCCAGCCATGAGCTGGTATTTTACATTTACAATCCCTTTTCAGCACTGAAATAGTCAACTGCATTTAGTTTGGTTTCCAGTGGCATGATGTGCCTTGGAGAACCTGCATCCAGAGGGGAGCATCTTTTAAACATCCCTACTTCCTTGCCCTCTTCATCTTTTCTACTTCACTGGAGACTGTGCATTCAAGCACCATTTCTCTAGATTTATAATTCCACCCCCCTTGTTCTCTACCAGAAAATCTTTGGGTATTTCTTAGATTGGTAATGGATACTCTACTCAGGCTTTTGCAACAGTATTGCAACAAAGAGAAACATGCACTTTTTGGTTCATTTCTTCTGTATTGTATTAATATAGTTATCCTTAGCTACTTTCTGACTTTCACAGCTATTGATTATCTTGGCCAAGTGAGCACCCAGTAAAATGTCACCCCATCGGCTCATTTTCTGGAGACATGAATTTCTCATCAGTGAGGAAAAATATCTTTTTTTTTTCATCATCTTGAGTTGCCTTTAATGTGCATCAGCTTTTAATACCTGTGGAAAATCTTTGAATGACAGATTAAACCATTTCATTTCTATGCAGCAAATGGCTGGGCTGGGAGGGAAGGTTCTTCTCTCCAGGAGCTGCCTGTGGATGAATCATCTCCACAGCTGATAAATGCTTTGCAGAGTTTGGCCCACGTGCCTGTTCACTCCCCAGCAACTCCTCCAAGACTCCCACATTTGCATGTTTTGTACAACCTCTAGTATCTGATCTGCTCTTTCAGCCTAAAATCCTCTCTTATCGATAACATTTAGCATGTAAAATCAGCCGATTTTGGGGCGTAGGAGAAGAACATTAAACTACTCCCGCTGTTTACACCAAGAAAACATGGCCTTGCTTTCTGACAGTGATTTATGCTCTGAAATCTGAAAATGTCTTTATTGGCTCTTTTTTTCTGATAGCACAGGCAGAGCTATTGTGCTCTCAGCCAGGGCTATTTATACTCGTGCTGATACCCAGTGCCCCTTTCCGTACCGGTGAAGACCACTTACACCACACGGTGCTTTTCTCTCCACAAATAAAAAAGGTGTTAATGAAAAAAAAAAAAAAAAGAGCTTTTGTTCCTGTGTTTCTCATGAAATCCCATGTGGCTGCATGTTTTGTGAGGCTTTGTGGTTGGCAGGGGCTCTCTGGAGAGGAAGGGGTGAGGGATCTGGTCGGGGGCAGAGGTTTTCCTACATGGTTTTGTCACACCCTTGTTAATCTCTCACATGTGAAGTTGTCCCTGAATTCATGTCCAAACATACTCTGAGATAGCAGGTTTGGTGCAAAAGCTAAAGCTCCTGTCCCACCTGTGTGTGGGAAGCATCCCTGCCCTCCCACCTCACTGGAGATGTGCCAGGAACCCGTTGGAGCTGGGTACCCCTAATCATCTAATCACTAATGACCTTTTTGGTGGACCCCCATGCAGTGGAGCCATCTGGGGTGATATGGTCAGTTTGTCAATACTGTTTGTTTATTAATTAAAGGGGGAGAGGCACTTCTTACACAAAGGAGATCCCTTGCCTGGAAGAGCTGGGAGTAATACTTTTTGCCTACGAGTTGCCTAATGCAGCTACTGAAACACTGCCAAAGGTTTGCTTTCAGAGAGTTCCTATGGGCAATATTTTTATAATATCTTATATCCCAAGTGGGCTTTATATGTTTCCTAGAAGCCTGATTTTTTGGAAAGAGCAAATATCCCCAAACCTTTTATGTTTTCCCTTCTCCATCCTTCAGGTACTTCCAGTTTCCCACCTGATACTGGCTGCCACGAAACCAGCCTGGAGAGGGATGATTTTGGAAAGGAGAGGATGGCACCACAAGGCAGGTTGTCCATCTACTGCTGTCTTAGCTTGGCATCCCTGACCTAGTGAAGCTGGCACGCCGACCTGCCGCAGGCACCAAGCCATGCAAGCAGATGGGCACGAGCGTGGCCAGAGAGGAGGCCGTGTAGGAGCATTTAGTCTGTTAGCAAAGGGCAGAATTCCTGGACAGACACTTTAAGTCCAGGCCATTATTTAGGGGATATGCCCCTGATGCACTCTGCTTTGGTTTGGAGTAGAAAATTATAAGGGAAGGAGGAAAGAATTGAAAATTTCTATTTCTTGATGGCACCCTGCCAAAGAATCCTATGGGGATTGCTGAGCTGTGATGCTGCTGGATGACTGTTGATGGTGTAGGTACTTAGATACAGCTGCTGTGACAAAGCCCATATTATTCAGGTATATAACCACTTCTGTTTTTCTTGCTCTTATTTTTAGTTGCCTGCTGAATACCGTGCAGATGACTGAGGTTGAACGTGAAAGTCTGGATGTTTAAACACTGGATTGACTGTACTGGCCTGGGACTTGTGCTTTTGGGTCCAGAAATAGCATGTTCAGAAAAAAGGACATATGCAAAAAAGAAGACTCACATATCCTGGATTTCCCTCTTACACATTGTGTTAGGGGTTGATTCCCATTCAGGATATGTGATTCAATATATAGAGAAGCCCTCAGAAGCTGATGGGGTGGAGGGGTTTTAATGTGGATCCCATGCTGGAAGATACCCATGTCCAGATTGATTTCAGCTATTCCCAGCAAGTAGATGAGGAATGCAGCCACCTCTGGCTCTGCAGTCTATGGAAATTATCACCTCTGCCCTTAAAATGGCCCATTGGAGGTTCCCAGGACGGTCAGTTCCCAGAGTTAGGTGTCTCTCCCATCAGGCAAGATGGATCTGGGCCTTTTCCTTCTGTGCCCTGGACCTGGACCAACTAAAATTACATGAGTGTTGGCAGATGTATGTCTAATCTGTTCTTTAAAATTGCCAGCGAGTTTCACAACCTCCCTTGGTAATTTGCTCCAGTGCCTAATTATCCTTTCAGATAGAAAACCTCCCTTCCTGCAAGTTAAAACCTGTTACTTCTTGTTCAGCACAGTTTGGACTTGGAAAACAAAGTGGTTGTCACCTTCCATAAAATAGTGATTTACATATGTATAAATATGTATAAATATATTTAAGATAGAGATTTGTGTGTCCCCTTTCTCTTTCTAGACTAAGCAAATTTGTCATAAAGTCATTCTAAATTGTTGATAATTTCCTTTTATTTTCCACTGCACTTTTTCACATTTTTTTCTTCATCTCTTTTTTAAAGACTGAAGCCAAGAAATGGATAATTTTTTTCATTAAGGCTTTAATGGTGCTCTGCAGAGATCCCAGAAAGTTATTTGCTTTTTTTTTGTAACAGCTCTGTGTTTGTGACTCATAAACACTTTGAGGTCTTCTGTAGCCTCCAGGTCACTTTCTACATACTTCCACCATTGTATTTGGGTGGATTCAATTTTTCTTCCTATATATAGTGCCTCACACTCATATTTATTAAATGTCATCATTAGGATGTTTGCTCCAAAACAATTTGGAATTTTAATACTTGCAATCTTTCCCAGTTCAGTGTCATCCAAAGTATACTCTCTATTGTGTCATCCAAGTTGTTAATGAAATATTGAATATCATTGGATCCAGGACAGACCCAGCTGGGACTCTGAGTGGTATGTTCTCCAGAGCTGACAGAGAGAAGAATTTCTGTGTTTCATTTAGAGCCCTGAATGATCTAATCCATTGGATTAGATGGCAGCTACAAGAGACAATGAAAAAAAAAATAATTAAAAAAAAATTAAAAAAATACATCTAAACCTCCCTTTTTATAAGTATTCATTTCTGGAGCAGTATTATATAGCTTTTTCCATCTCACATCTTAAAGTCCTCTCAACATAACTTTGTTATATTTTATGCCCTTGTTTTCTTTTTTGAAGGGAAAAAAATTCCTACTGCTTTCTATAAATAGTCCCACAAGGTTTTGAAGTTCAACCCTGAATTAGTGAAACAGAGAAGCAGAATAGTTAAATTCAACTTTTTCTGGTATTGGGCAGATTTATAATTATTTTTTCCAGCAACAGCCTAAAAGGCAGCAACACATCTTTACTGTGACAGCACTGATTTTGCAATGGAAAGAAGGTAAAAATAATCAGAAAGAAGGCAAGAAATCAACTTTTGTTTGCATAAAAATCCAGCTTTTTTAGCCCAAGCAAGGTAAATTAAAAAAAAAAAATAAGCATTCTACACATGCAAATTTCTTCTTTCCCTTGCTTAGGTGAAGGTTGCTTAGATTTTAATGAAACATCCCTATCCCATTTGTGGGAATTGCCTGGGAAGAAGCAGAACATTTTCTTGCCCTGGCCAATCTGAACAAATGTGCATTAAATCAGACAAAATGGCAAGGTGTCATTAGGCTTTGAGAAAAACTTTAAAGGCTATGAAGGTTAAAGAATAATTTCAGTCATGATGTTTTTTTTACACCTTTCATTTTCCTTCTCCCTTCAATCCATGCAGGACAAACTCTGTAATGATTTTATCAGTGAAGTTCCAACTTCAGCCATGTTTGACAGGTTTAATAGATCCAAAGTGTTCGATCGCTCCTTGTTGTGCAGCCTGGCTTCCTGCACACCACAGGTCAAAGAACATCCCCTGGGTGTTTCTGCACCTTGGTCTTACTCACTCTAACCTTGCCCAAGCCAAGAGCACGTAGACACATGACATATGGTTAGATAGAGTCACAGTCAAAGAAAAAGAATTCATTAAATGATTTTGCAATGAGATAGGATGGATTTATTCTCTAAATCTTCTTTTTTTTTTTTTTTTCTCCTCCAATTTTGAGAGATAATTAATTTTCAAAGTTTGGCAAGATAAGGAATCTGGAAGAATCTGGAACAAGTAGGAAGTGGACTCTGCAGTGCTATACAGGGAAGGATTGTTTAATGCAAACATTTGTATTATCTTGCACCAGAAAAAATCTGTCTGTGCCTTCCCTGGGACAGCAGGATCCATGGGGACCACTGCCTCAGAGGCACTCTGTCCCTGTGTCACTCCTACCCACATCTGTCCACCAAGGCAGGAGTGTAGGAGGTGTAACCTACTGGTCTCTGATCTCTGCTGTCCAGCTAACCATGCCTTGGTGTCTAATAACCTTCCCTTTTTGCAACAGGAAGGTTAAACATCCATGACTTTATTTGTCTTTCCATTTAATTTGAAATGAATGAACCCAACTGAAGTTATTTTCTATGACTAGTTCTATAAAGTCTTGAACCATCTTTCAAGGACAAATTTATATTTGTGTCACCTTCTATTGTTTCACCCTCTATTTAGTGAGGAACTCTTTCATGAGCTTCATCTGGTAGCAGTAGTATTTCCTCTTAAGCCAGGAGTGTAAAGGTTCCCACAAAACCCCCTCTCAATAATGTTTATCATCATTAAACCATTGCATCCTTACTTAAATCTGGGTGCAGTGCAGGCAGCAAGTTACTCCATCTGTTCTTTCCTCCCTGATCATCTTCTGGTCTGTACAGTGTCCACCACTCCATTTCTCATCTAGTCTACTGCTTTTTTATCTCTTTATCTGTGTTCCCCTTCCTCACTTTCTTTCTCCTGTTTATGAATGGTACATGTGACTATTAAGCCAGTCCCTTATAATCTCCTCTATGCTAGTGGTAAACCTCTCAAGAGGTACAGCAGCTCATGTCCCAGAAGGTGAGTACTTTTTGGTATTTTTGTGGAGATTATTCATGGAAAAGAGATTTTTCATGTTGTCCCACTCAAGGCTTGCACCAGTATTTGACTTGCAGATTATATTGGGATAGGAGAAATAAAAAAGCTTATCATAAAACACTGCATGCAACCTCTCCCTCCTGACATACTTCCATATGTGCAAAAGATATTCTCTTTTCTTTCTTTTTTTTAATAATTTGCAAGAGCAGGATCCTAAAGCTGTCAACGTTAACTCAGGAATCATCATATGAAAGTCAGAATTTTGCAAAAGACTTGATGAACCAAACTCATTTATTTACCTTCCCAGCTAGAAAAGACTCATCTAGGTAAGTAGCCAAGAACAGGAGGGTACAAATGGAGAACTGGAAAGAGAGTTTGGCTCAGGTTATATTGACTTTGGCAAAAACAAGAAATGAAAAATTATACCTCAGATAAAAATAAATTATAATTTGCAAGCATTTGAATTAGAAGAGTTCTTCATGTAAACTTAATAAATGAATGTTAATTCAGTTACCAATTTGTAGCTATGAGACATAACTAGTGATGTTATTCTTTGGAACTTGTTTTGGAAAAGATTGCATAACCCATGAAGCAATTCTTCACCAAGTACATAAAAGTGTCAGCTTATGTATAATTTATGCAGCTAATGTTAGTTATGGCCTGTTTAATAGTACTTAATGCTGCTGTATGACATCATTCTTTCATTTACCAATAGAAAAAAATAAAAAGACTAATCAAAAACATTTTAAAGACTAAGAGATATAGGCATTAGTTTTGATTTTTTGCTTAAAATGTGTAAGTCAATAATTGTCTCAAGTATGTGAAGGATTTCCAAAAGAGCAATTGTCATAGTGTCTACATATTTACTATTTAGTTAGTTAGTTTAATTACAATTTACTCACTGTGTATGTGTTAACTAATACACTGTTAATGTGCCTTGAGCAATTCATTTTGCCGACAGCATAGTAACTGGCTGTATGCGCTTGCCCCTTTATTAGTGGCAATTATTAAATCCAATTTTACTTGTAGTTACTACATTTCCTCCGCTGCCTACAGGGCATCCCTACGGGAGGGTTATGACTTAGTGCTTCTGTTCTCAGTCTTTACATCCTTTTACCCAGCCTGTGCCCTGGGGAGAGGCAGTGGGAGTTGGGGAAGAGCAGGGTCAGGGTGGGTCAATGCACCCACGGGAAGGCACAGGGGCACCTTTCCTTGCCTACAGAAGAGGGAACAGGTCTGTGTAGAGCCTCCAGTTGCAAAAAAAAAAGCACCTTTATATGGGAAAGTGATCAAAGGGCATTACTCAGTTTGAGACCCTTGATGCAAACTTTCTGCCCACTGTAAGAAAATGTGTCTCACTTATCAGAATAGCAGAAAAACAAGACTTCTTTTGTGAACTCCCCTTAGGTGGCTGATGGACAAATGGACCAGTTTATAAACACCTTCTCTTCTCACTGAATCATCTTCTGGCCGGATGTCTTTTTTGAGGAGCAGCAATGCTGTCCTGTGGTTTGCAGACCACATTTCCTAATTTGTTGTGCTGGCTTCTGCTCTCATGACAAAAATTGAGTTTGTAATGTTCCTAGCAGGCGAGCTGGCCCGACGCTGCAATTACCACCACCTGCCTGGTACGCCAACTGTAAGATCTCCGCTTGGCACGGCTGGCGAAACCTGGGCTACAGTTAAATGGGTGGAAACTGCTCGTTTTGCAAGTGGTGATCTCAGTCTCTCATGCACTTTCTAACTTTCCTTTCCAAATTTTCCAAGCAATGCCACTTCAGCAGTCCTGAGGCGGTGTTTTGGTTCACTGGAGTCCAATGGCTTCTACAAAAGATGAAGAATTAGCACGTTTCATTATTGATATTAGCCCATGATTGTGTTTATCAGAAAAACTTGCTGTGGTCCCTTAGAGGAGGCATGGTCATTTTTTGCAACAAATACTGTGAGTGTTTTTGTAACAAGGGTGATTCCAGGGCACCTAAATGTCCCTTGGGACATAGATGGATACATTTTAGAGCAGCACAAGTTTAAATCTTGAAAATTTTTAAATTATGACTTGAACTGAGAGATGGAAATTCTGTGAGCAAAGAAAGCACCAGCTGATTGGCATAAATGAGGTGTATGAACTTCTGTGGTTGGAAATCTTCACCTGGATTTTCTGTTACTGGCCCTGCTTAGGTAACTCCCATCCCAA
Source organism: Heliornis fulica (assembly GCA_013399135.1). Taxonomy (NCBI): domain Eukaryota; kingdom Metazoa; phylum Chordata; class Aves; order Gruiformes; family Heliornithidae; genus Heliornis; species Heliornis fulica. Next base: position 183,805 of record VXBZ01000881.1, read on the forward strand.
ATCTGGATCTTCATGCAAAGAGCAGTGAAACCACAAGGAGCCTTTCCTTTGCCTTTAACCAGATGGGACCAGGTGCTCCCTTTTACCTTACAAAGCAACTGGTTCTCCCTTAGCTTTGTTGGACCAAAACTGCTGGGCACATGGTCTGAAAGCCCACCACCATTACCACTGAACAGTACCAGTGGTTTGAACATCAGGCTATCAGTAACCCCAGGGCTAATGAAAGAGCACCTTGTTTAATCTTTACTTGAAATCCAGCCTACTTGCTGCAATTGGTTTTCATATGAAAGCAATCCAACCAGCAGCTCTTGGGGCTGCTGTAGTTGTGTGAAAATACAGAATTCTTCATGAAAACCTTTGAAACAACAGGAAATTCTGTGTCCCACTTCCAATACAAATTACTTTGGATTACACCCAAGAGTAAATAATGGTGTCGTGTGTATGCTGTTATTTCCACACGCTAGATTTCTCAGCCAGACTAAAGGGTAGTTCTGAAAGGGGTTTTTTTATTTGAAAAATATAATTTTCCACACGTGTACTTAAGCATATTCATCAAATATGCATTATTAAGATGAGACTTTACTTAAATCAAAGACAGTAGTATGCAGAACATTACAGTTTCTAGTTATGAAATCTATCTTTAAAATTGCCACACTTTTACAGTTTGATCACATGTAAATTTAATATTCCAGGTGACACAGAAACTCTATATCACTTCTAGATAATAATGTGAAAATTGTGCTTTCTGTTCTTGCTCCTGGAGATGCTGTTCTCAGATGGGGAAAGGTACAGCACTAACAACATATTTGCAATTACCTGCAAGACTTAACCAAGGAAGTAGTCAGTTTATAGTTACCTTCAATATGTAAACTACAAATTATTAGTGCATGAAAATGGCATCTAAGTTCTGTTGCTGGGGTCTAGTAATTTTGGATATTTTCCATGCTATTACTGCCTGCTCCATATACCTTTACTGGTTCTTTTTGAAATTAACTTAATGGCACTCTACAGAAATGGACTGCCTACTGAGAATGAAAGCCTGCTTGCGAAGATGGACTAACTTCCTACTGGGAAGCACTGATTTGGCACAAACAAAGAAATGCTTTAGCATTAATTTACTTCGGTATCAAAATATTTGGAATAAATTATTTAAGATATTTAAGAACCCAGTGGTCAATATTTGCTGTTAATAAATTGGACTTGTGTACAAATATTTGATACTGAGAATTCTTCCGGTATCTCCCAGCTCCATTACAGAGATAATGTGTTCTCAACTTGCCAGGAGTGGTGGTGGTGGGTTGTTTGTTTTTTTTTTTTCCTTCAGGCAACCAGGGACACATTCTCGAATTGGGGCTTACACTTGTGTGCACCCACAATTGTGCACCTATTCTCTTGTGAATTCAGCTCTGCTCACATTAGCACAGGTAATATTGCTGCGTGTTTTCGAGTGCTTCCACCAAACACCAAAGAAAGATGAAGGTAAGCTGAGTGCAGACAGGTTTCTAGTCACTACCTTCCCACGTGAAAGTTTCCAGAAATTATTTATTTGACTCTCTAAATTGCCAAGTCTTTTGAAGTAGTGCTCTAGCAGCATCACCTCTCTGGCCTGAGACTACAGAAGCCAATAGTCTTATGGCATTTGCATCTTATTATCCTGCAGGCCTGTATTCAAACACCTTTCCTTATCCACTGATATTGCCCTACTCCCATTAGCAGGTCACTTCCTCAGATGCAGTAATACAGTGTAGGAGTTTTCTGCTCATCTGTGCCTCGCCTGAGTCCATCTTTTTTTTGTCAAGATTCAAATCAGGATCACATCATAACTGTTGTATCACTCCTGATGAGCTGTTGGGATAAATAATGAAGATCTCTGCTCTTAGCACACACCTATAGCAATTACTCAAAGCACTCTAATTTGCATATTTCTAATTTTATAGATAGAAATAAGTAATTTTGCAGAGTGTCCATTTCACTGGTTATAGACTCCTGAAAGTTTTCTCTAATTCTTTTTCTTATATAATGCAACACTGCAAAACTGGAAACCAATCAGTGCTTCTGTGCAGAGAGCTTGGAGCACTCAAATTACTGTGGGGCAGGAGAGAGCCCTGTTCAAGCCCTACAGAGAAGCCACGTGCTCCTCAGCACTCACTGCTCACATTAATGTTCCTGGTTCCTTTTCTTGATATTTTTTAACAGAGTGTGTGCTCTCATTTTTTCCCTTCCCTTCCCTTCCCTTCCCTTCCCTTCCCTTCCCTTCCCTTCCCTTCCCTTCCCTTCCCNTATTCTTCTATTCAGGGCAAATTAGATCCATTCCATGTTAAATTTTTGCCTGCCCTGCACAAAAGGGTGCGTTGGTGCATCTATACCCTCCTTGGCATCACACAGCTACACTGGGTAGCAGCGACTGGAGAATACAGCGTGTGCTTTTTCATTTCACTTCAGAAGTTAAGCAAATTAGGCATGGGTTTAATTTCCAGCCTGTTCTGTGCAGCATCACAAGCCACTCTGAAAGCAGAGTTGCCTGTGGTAATCTCAACACAAAATGCAAACTTGGATGTCGCCGCCGTTGTGAGTTCTCGATGTTTTGAATGCTGATTTCAGCTCATGAACTACATTTTACTTTAACAGCAGAACCTTTTGTTCCCAGTAATGGTCTAAACTTTGGTAAATTTGGGATTACTTTATTTCAAAATCATTTCAAGCAACAGAAACCTGTCATTTTGCTGTCATCACAATCCCATGATAAGAACTTAGAAAAGTGGCGCTGCAGGTCTTGGTCATTAAGAAAAACATTAACGGCCGCAGTCCCCCATCAACTACCAGGCCCACTTATGCTGCCTCTTCCAATAATAATAACAACATTCTTGTAATTTATTTAAATATTTTTCCTTAATGGTTTTCTCGTGGCCATGGAAGGTGCTGGGAATCAGGAGGAGCGTGTGGCAGGCTGGCCACAGCATCCCGCACCACCGGAGTGTTGCTGCATAAAGACTAAGCACAATTTAGCCATTAACGAGCTCGTATGGGAAGCAATTTTCAAGGGCCCATAAATCAGTCGTTTTGTTTCCTCTAATATAAGGCTTAAGAGTCATTCCATGCCAAATTTCAGCTTTTAAACTTCAACACTGTTGCTGGTATGAGCATTAATAAAAAAGGCATTTTTGTGTGAATCTTCCCCCCCCCCTTTACCTGAATTGGATAATTGCACTCCCTTTTACCTCCCCATTTTCTGCACAAACAGCTGAAGCTTTTTTGTTTGTTTGTTTTAGGGTGGTTTTTTATATTTTATTTTCCCCTCCCTAAATTCTTGTAAGAATTCAGTTTCAAGTTAAGGGTTGAACTTCATCTTAGCAAGCTCAAAAACAGTTGAAAATGAGGAATTCCATTCTGATATTTTAATTATGAGAACCCTCTTCACGGCTTTTACAATATTTAATAAATTCTGACTCTTTGTCCAGCAGCCAGTGGGGTAGGAATGGGTCATTGACCCTTAAATTTTCAATGGCAAAGAACCAAAAGAAACAAAAGTTTCTGCCTGCAACTGCCAATATCTTCTGCTGGCTGGCTTAAGCATTTCACATTTTTCTTCTTTTAACTTAATCAAAGCAGTTTTGATGGTTATCAGACTGTTTTAGCCACTACAGTCAGACAGAATGAGTCTATTACCAACTCCAGCAGTATGGATTTTGCTTTGGCCTGTGTCATAGGGATGTTATATTTCATGGTAGTATGACCCAAGGAGCACATGAATGTTATTGGTAGCCTGGAAATAAATTAAAAAAATTAAAAAAAAAAAAAGAAAAAAGAAGAAAAATTTTAAAATAAGACTTCTGTCATTTCCTAAAAAAAAAATAAAAATAATACTATAAATAGCTCTAAAAAACTGTAAGTACAGGACCAAGCAAGTCAGAGACAGCTTCAGTCTTGCCATGGACAAATGGCAGCTGTAAGGAGACTGGAACTGGCACCTCTGGACAACAGGAGTATCAGCAAAACCCTCCTGCTTTATCACCTATTACATGGATTAAGGCTTGAGGCACTCCAGTCCTGTCACTCCATAAATGCGTTAAATGAGTCGGGGATTTTGATCATATTGTGATTCTCATTAGTAAATCTGAATACAAATAGGTTTTAGCTTAAATAAATATTGTTTTGTCCACATTGCGTACCCAACACGTTACATTAGGAAAAGTTAATTTTATATGACTAAATATAATCAGAAACACAACATGAGGCCTGTCAAGTTGACATGGTATGATGGGTACCTTAACACTTCTCAGCAGGTAACGTTGTTTGCACACTGCTTAAACTTGTTCGTCAATGACTTCTTGCATGATAACCAGAATATTAACAACATGTTGAAGGTGGGTCTGGACTCCTGGTGCATACAAACACATTTTAGCAAAGATTTGCAGATCACTTTGGTCTTTCTTTTCCATCCTCTTTTCCCCTTTTTATTTGTCAGTGTGTGTATTATACCAAGATCAAGCCCTTACTGCTCCTTTCATGCAGATGGGATGTAAACACAAACATGAAACTTGACAAAACAGCTTACAGACACACACACACACAAAAAAAAGAAGGTATAAATGAGTGTAAAGATCAGTGGTGACAAGGAAGGAAAGAAAAGCAAAAGGTGTTGAAAAGTAAAGTTGTGCAGGAATAGCACCGTGTGTGAGGCAGACAATTTGTTAATGGAGCAGTTACAGCCAGCAAGGCTCAGCAGGGCCAACTTGTCTCAGTGCTGCAGGTGAGGTACCTCAGGTGTCACGGCACAAGCTGTTTGTGTAAAAAATAGTGAAGCTAAGATTGAGGAAGGAATTTTTTTTTTTTTCTTCACTTTATAAAAAGGTAACTTCTTGAAGAATTCTTATCTCTTTAATGACTATAAACCATCTTTCATTTTTCTGGAAATTTCCCCCTTTTTTATTTTGTGTTGAGCCTGAAGAACATGTTATTTGAATCACAGAGTCCTGGACTGGTTCAGGCTGGTTTGGGCCTTACAGATCACCCAGCTCCAGCCCCCTGCCAGGGGCAGGGGCACTTTCACCAGACCAGGCCGCTCAAGGCCCCGTCCAACCTGGCCTTGAACACCTCCAGGGAGGGGGCAGCCACCACTGCCCTGGGCACCCTGTGCCAGGGCCTCACCCCCCTCACAGGGAAGAATTTCTTCCTCAGATCCAATCTAAATCTACCCCCTGGCAATTTAAAACCATTCCCCCTCATCCTGTCACTCCAGGCCCTTCTCAAAATTCCCTCCCCAGCTTTCTTGTAGCCTCTTCAGGGACTGGAAGGGGCTTGAAGATCTCCCCAGGGCCTTCTCTTCCCCAGGCTGAACAGCCCCAACTCTCTCAGCCTGTCTTTGTTTTAGTTTTAGCCTGTTACTGCAATTTTTTTTTCAGATTCTGATATGCCAATGCATGTTAGGGAGATTTCAGGCTACTTTTGTAGATTCCTGAGTGATCCACAACTCATTTAATTATTTAATCTACTTCCTTGTGCAGGTTATTTCAATCCTAATCAATACCTACTGAGTAAAACCTAGATTGCTTTTCTCAGACCAAAATGTCAAACCCTGCTGTTTTAGGGAATTTGGACTCTGAAATAAGTAGAAGGTCTTTTCATATGGGTGGGGAGTCTATCCAGGGCCAGTCCTGAGCTGTTTTAACTTGATCTGTGCTCCAGCTTTCCTCTCACACCATCACTCACTGACTTGCTCTTTAAAGAGAGGTGAGTTGATATCTACACAAAAGCCTGAAAATACTTTCCTTGGGCTGTGTTTAAGCTTCCCAAAGCCAGAGGAATGGTCTGGGATGAGCACCTGAACCTGGATCCAGTTCAAACAGACTAGTGGGAAACTTTGTACGTAAAGCTCCACATTGCTGATGCCTACATGTGGCTAAGCCTTGAGAATTCCCTGCTAAAATATAGCACCTAGCTATTTTAAAATAAAGCTATGTCATGTATTTTAATTGCGACCCTGGTCTCCAGCTCCCAATACTTATAATCAGATTCCAGTTTTCCAGCTAAAACTGTTTATTGATGTCCTACTTTTTTTTTTTTTTTACCATCGTAGCATGTCAATAAATTGGAGAATAGTTCAGTATGTTAGATTTCCCCAAGCTTTCTGGGGAAATCCTTTGATAATTTTCTGTATAAAGTCAGTTAATTGCTTTATATAGCAGAGCAATAGCAAGTATTTAGACATATCATATGACAGACATTCAGAAAATAGAGGAAAGACATATTTGTCAATAAAATGAACACTGGAAAAGCAAATTATTTTATTATGTGAAAGTTCTGTGTTTAAGCTGAGTTATCGTGATTGTACTAATAACTGACATGCCTTAACCAGCTGCCTGAACAGCAGAAAGAAACAGCTTCTGCTTATTTTTCTGATCCTTCTCAGGACCTCCCTGCAACCAGCTAGAAAGTAAATCTCAAGATGCTGTAGAATTTAATAAAAACCCGAAAGTTCAAATTATATTTTATTTTAAGTTGGATAGGACCATAATAGAAAAAGATCATCAAAAACAATGAAAAGAAATAATTGTTAATTTCTACAGTACCTTGAAACAGAAGCCCCTGAGAATAAATAGAATAAGAATACTATTAAAATTTCCTCTTTTATTATATCTTCTCTGCCAGAGTAATTGTTGCTGTGTCCAATATATGCAGAGGACAATTTACTAGCTGTTTTCTATTAGTTTTTAGCATTAACATATACAGAAATAAAATGAATAGCTAGCTTTTCTTTGGTTAATTAAATGACTGACAAGTCACAGATGTTGCTGCACCGACTCTTCCATATGATTAAAAAAAAAAAAAATCAACCCTGGCAAACAAAAGAACAGCAGACCAGCAGTGTAAATGGTCTCTTTATTAAGTGAATACTGATGCTACATTATGATTTTTTTCTTTTATGAATGTGAATAAGGTGGAATACTTGTTCGTTTTCCAAGTTTTATATTAAGATTTGAAAAGAAAACCTGTTTCCTACATAATTCTCACAAAGGAGTTCAGGAGATGGTTTACTGTAGAAGTGACCTAATTTACAGGAGGTTCTGCTTCCGCAACATCTATAACAAAAGTGCATTTTTATTAGCAAGATACATATCTTTAATTTTTTTTTCTCCAGTATAATTTTAATAGAATCTTGCTATCTAAAAGCTGGTATTGAAAATAAATATTCCATTTCTATTCAATACTACGTTTTACTAAGAAACACGAACAGATTTTATAGAAATATTCATAGGATAAGTATATTAAACCTCAGCTTGCTCCCTTCCTACCTTGTCTGTACTTTATCTTCATTAATTGTAGGACTCCTCTCTGAGTTGAACACAGTTTGTCTCTGTGGTGCTGTTGTGTGTTCCTTAGTCCCGGGCCAAGATGGTTGACCCGTTTTAATTTAATTTCCAAATAACGGGAAGTTAATAATTTTGAGCTCTTAGCTTAGCAGATTTGGATCTTCAAAACTGTCCAGTTAAACATTTTAAAATTTAACAGGTAAAAATTTCTATGCTTCTGATGGTTTCAGTGATGTTTTCGCTTACCTCTGTCGGTTCATTAGGTCCTTCATCTAAAGGACATATGATGACAGCTGAGGACAGAGTATTTTCCAGGTTTAACACCATGAATTAACTTCACTGTGAATTACAGACATTTGAGGAAAGCTCAGATGTTATAAATTTACTTTGAAAAACACGTAAAGATAAGCTGTTATCACTTATTCTCTAAATTGTGATAACCCAGGAACAGGACTCCGGAGCCATGGCACCGTTGGTGGAATCACCACTTCTCTCCAGATGAATGAGGATCCCACTACAGCCATGAGTGGGCCAAAACACAGGAGCCACAGAAATGGGTCACCAGCCCTGCATGGAAGTTTGGGGCAGGAAGTGGAATAATGTAGCTAATTAAACCAGAAAAAAATAAATTTAAAGGATGGAACATAATTGCTGACGATGGATTTAAGCCAGAACATTGAGACTGGAAACAATATGCTTGTGCAACGTGCCATATTTAATTAACAGGGGCAGCTTAGGTATAATATTTACATATTTGTAAAACACTCCAGAAGCACAGAGCCTCTTTTCCATCAAGTGAGACCTCTGGTGCAGGATTGAATTACAAGAAAAATTGAATTTACGAGAAAATCTCCCCACTTACCAAGTTAAGCATTTAGCAGAGATTGGACGCCATTTGAGATTCTGAATTTCGCCACGGAGCAGGCCGTGCTCTGATAACCTTAGCAGACAATAGCTGGAGCTCTGCTTCGAGCTTAACTTTTAAGTAGCTTCTTTAAATAAAAAAAGAGAACGGATTTAAGTAATACTTACCTTTTTTATGGTTCTTCCCATGTCTTTAATCTCCTGGACAAAGTCAGTGCGTCTCCTCTTCCAGTCAACGGCATCGCCCAACGAGAGTCTGCAGGGCTGAGCCCTAAAGTAACAATAATTTCACCCTGGAATAGAAATAATTCCAAGCATCCCTGCCTAAACAAACCTGTCAGGCCATGGGCCACCTATTACCTCCGTAAATCAGCCCGAAGATTTGACCCGATGAATTTGGCTAGCTACGATCAACGCAAAAGCACAAAGGCCTCTACAAGCGGGTTTTGTTTTTAACCGAGGAGATTGCAGTGCCCGTTCCTGTGAGAAGTACAGTGTCCTGCTTCACCAGGGGATGGCAAAGGAAATACTTCACACCCTCACGATTGACTGCATTAATTACGAGGGTGATGAATAGTGTTCAACCTATGTAAATAAATGTGTGCCGGAGATTCAAGTCCAATGAAAGTACAGCTATGTTTTAGTGGACCGTGGCATCATATTTCATAGAGTAAAAGTTGTGAGGGAAGAGGAGTGATATTTATGGAGTGCAAAGCACTGTGGGATTTTGTGGGAAACCACATATATTCAGCTTGTCAGAAAACATCTTAATATTTACTCTTACAATCCCTAGGCTACTGCTTTCTAAACCTAAAGCTTTCATTAGCCCATTTACCAGATATAAAACATTTGTAAGTCTGTTGAAAGAGTTACTTTCAGGAGTGGCATTTTTCACAGGAAAACGATGATACCTTTACATAACCTCATTATGCAGCAGTGTCAGCTCCTGCAAGTGAGCTGGCTTATCCCATTGAATTAATTTGCTATTTCCACATTTCTCTTCACAGCCTCTGATTATTCCTGACTGTCCCCTCAGTCCTATTATTTCGCCTGCAGAAGGATCCCCGCTTTCTGGGTACGCACTTCCCCATCGCCACGCTGACCTCTGAAACTGCCGGCACCGCGCGACGGCGCGGGGGTTGGTGTGTCTCTGGCATTGCCAGTGGGATCTCTCCTTCCTTTTTTTTTTTCCCCCAAATTATGGGTTTATAAAATGGTGTTACCCACAGTCCTCCCTTCCTCGCTCCCTGCCCCGCGGCTGTTGTTCCAGGCTGCTCCCCGATGCCCCGAATGGCTTCTTCTCTCTACGGCTCACAAACTGCAGGGAAAGGAAAAAAAAAAAAAAAAAAGCTTTTATTCCATCCTGTCATTTTATGATGGGAAGTTTTATAAATTGAAAATAAAAAAAGTATTTCTTAAAACCTAAATAAGGATGATATTTGTTTTGGTCAAAATAAATATTTTCCACTCGCGTTGCATGCACAATATGTTACATTAAGAAAGGTTAATTCTATATTAAATATAATCAAAAACACAACATGGGGCCTGTCATGCTGACATGGTGCAATAGGTACTTTAATACTGCTCAGCAGGAACCCTTGTTATATTTTTTATATGTTAGTAGATGTCTACTTAGAATTGATCAAACCTTTCCTTCTGAAACATATATGCCAACACCTCCACAACACACTATAAACTAGACTCTCAGAAAACAATAATGATGCTTATCAGTCACTCGCCTTGAGTTTGCTTGTGAAAAACCTCTAGCTAGTATGCTATTGGAGCTCTTAAAACATAGATCTTTTTGCTGCACTGATAATTCACTCACAGCTTGAGATTGATGACTATGTGAAGTCCATAAAAGATGTTACCACTATATTTTCTTCTTATGATTTATTTTATCATGTTGTCAAGGTTTGCAGAAAACAAGAAACAAATCAATGAATGTCATGCTTAAATATTAAAGAAGGCTGTAATACACAATTTTATTCAGATGCCTTATTCAATCTTGTAGCTCTGAAAAGGGTAGCGGCAGCAAAGCTTTTATTTGAATTACTTTTGGAAAAATTAATTTAGTGTGAATGTTGAATTGTGAATGGCAAAAGGGTAGCTAACCTTATTTGTTTAAAGAGGAATATAGAGTAACTTGGCTTTTTTATTTTTTTTTATTTTTTTTCTTAAAAAGGTTTTGAGAACCTGGGGAAATTCACCGGCGTTTCAACTACAGAAACTTTGGAACGGAATTGCTTAATGAGCTCATACTTTCTAAATTAATGAAAGGTTGCCTCAGCGAGGGGAGGGGGGACACAGCAGAGGTTCAGAGTGGGATATTGGTATCAGCAATCCCTCAGTGCTGCAAAGCTATTTTAAAAAAAGCCTTTCGTCTTTCAGTGCTACAAGGCTGAGATCACATCTTACACCTTGGTACGGGGCAGGGAGGG
>VXBZ01000883.1:0-37110 GCA_013399135.1 Heliornis fulica
TGTGCAGCTTTTCCTTTAGCATCCTGGTACCTGTGCCGAGGCTGAAGCCACAGTGCTGGTGACTTCGGGGCATCCCAGCTTCCCAAAGTTGGGACAGTGGCACTCCTGAAGTTCATGGTCACTTTGGTGAGGTTTGTGAGGTCTGGAGGTGGGACAAGTGGAAGGAAGAGGTCTTGCAGAGCAGGTGAAGTGGCAGGCAGCACATACTGTGAGAGGGCTGGCCTCCTTCAGACAAGATAGCGCCACAGATAGATGCTAATAAGCAGGATTTAAAGGTGCCAGAAGTCCACCACCTTTTCCAAGTGAGCATGATGCCAGCTCTTCCTCATCCCAGTGTGTGGACTCAGAGTCTCTTTCAATCCAGCCCACAAATCATCTTGTCGCTTTTATGTCTTCCCTTCACGCAGTTGCTATTTGTCATTAGCACGTTTTATTAGTCTTTGTTCCCCACCCCCAGTTAAAAAAAAAAAAAAAGCCTTAATAAAATGCCAGAACACATACTGAGCAGAAGAACAAATTGTTAATGCGTTCATTAAACAAATACACTTCTCCTCCGGTCTTTGGATGGAAATTAATTACCCTCCTGGAACTTCAACCTGGATGTGTGCTTTGATTGACAGCAGGAGGCTGTGTCTGAATCCTTCTTTTAGGGGCTGAAGTGGGAGCTGACTTGACAGCACTGCAGAGCAGAGTCCAGCAGCTTGCTGGGGGTAATTACCCCAGACTCATTTCTGATATGCNAGCAGCTTGCTGGGGGTAATTACCCCAGACTCATTTCTGATATGCCTCAGCCCTGATATCCCCAGACTCATTTCTGATACTCCTCAGACCTGCCCCAGGAAATAAAAAAAACATGCTAAAGTCACCCAAGCCCATTTATAGGAATGGAGGTTGGCTGAGAACTGTGGACTTCCCAGTCACCAGGTCAGATGATGGCAGGGGGCTGTGAAGGGCTCTGAGAAGGGCTGAGACAACTTTTCACATAAAGTAGATGCAAAGAACAGGAGTTAAACCCTTGCTAAACCCTACCAGCAGCTTGTGGGCTTTCTCACTGGTTTGTGTCCCAGCTAGAGCCAAATTCCTGCGCCAGACGAGTCTTTTGTCATACTTATATTAATTTCCTCTGCCTGCCTCCCCTTGCCAGGGCCACGGGAGCACAGGATTCCTCTTCATCCTAGAAATAAACTGCCCTTATACCCAGCCAGGGATGTTCACAGGATGTGTACATGCACCTCCCCACGTGCATTACTAGACCACGAGTGATAATGAACCTCTTAGCTGGGAGTAGAGAGAAAGAGAATGAATGAGTTAGGAAAGAGAGAATGACTGCAGATTCAGTTAGTTAATAAAGGGATTGCAGAAAGCAAGGTGAAGAGACAGTGGTAATTTTATGCACTGCCAGTCAGGCCCATTTGTCCTGGGAGCAGCTCCAATTTCTCTCTGAGCCGTTCTTTTTCTTTAGGAACGGAGCTGTGAAAGGGGGGATAAAAAAAATGATTAAAATCAGCACCCAAACTGACAAGGAAAAAAGCTGTTTTAATCTCTGTATCCCTAGATGTATCTTCTCCCAAATAAGTGAAACAATGGAGAATTTAAATTATTGGCCAGTCACACAAGGCAAAGTCTGAAATAATCCAGCTTTTGATGGCAGTCTTGTCATATCCCAGTTCTAACCAAAACAGAAAGCCAAATTTTGTCTTTACAACTATTAATTCCCACTCATCTATGCATCCATCCACTCCTCCCTCATTCACTCCCCATTCATTCATGACCATTTAAGAGCAAGCCTCCCTTAAAACCCTTATTAGCACTGTAATTCTGATGCCTTATCTCTACAACTGGTTCAGATCTTCTTCCTGTTATCAAATACCCCTAATTCTGCATCATAACTCATAATTGGTGCCCTAGCCTGAACTCACCCCAGAAGAAGACACACTTGCTGCTCTGCCAGCCCCACATAGGAGGCCTCTACTGCTTTAAAACTAACCTTTTAGCAGCTCTGTGAGCATGGAGGAGGAGTGAGATGTACTTGATGATGTTGCACAGAGCTCCAGTTTCTGATTGAGGAGAAAAGAAAGTTGTTTGGAGAAGATGGCTTGGCAGGGCATTCCTGTATTTAAAGGCAGGCATGGATTTTCCCCTGCAGTCAATGGGAACTCATTGTGAAAAGGCTGGTTATACTTTAAGACCACAGGATGGGGACATAAATAGGCAAGTGTAAGTATTAACTTCAGGCTGAGCAGTGTTTGCAAGGGGATGTATGAGACAGTTTTGCAGCAGGTCTCTGACCAGTCAGATCCATTTGCCTATAAATTCCACTTTATTACAAACCATTCCCTGCAAGTGGGTTCAGTGTCTGGGCTCCAGAGCAGTTAGTGCACATCCAGGTCACGTTTTTGACCTTGACAGAGACACTCTGACCAGCCATGGCAGTGGCTTGGTACAATGATAAGTGAGATTAAGCACATGAAGCACCATTTGTGCATCTGCAGGCAGATAAAAAACACTAGCACAGGAGTATTTCTGCTGCAGATGGCAATTAGCTTGTTTTGTCCTGTCCACAGACAGCCTGGCCAAGGGAAGGCCAAGGCCTGTTCAAAGAAGATGCCAGCTAAGGCAGGGAATGTGAGCACTCAGTGAGGGCTGTTAGAGCAGCTTTCAGGGCTGGTCTCCAAGGGAACACACGGAAAGGTTCAGGAGAAAAGCCAGTGCATTTCTTAAAGAGGATTAAATCTGATGGGGTTACCCCTAAGCACAGGGTCTTGCAGAAAAGGCTGGAAATGTCCATGTGTCTGTTTAACCTCTTTTAACTTTCCTGCCTTTGCCCCTTTAACTGAGTGAGCACAATTGCCTTGCTCTCCCTCGATGACTTGAGTGACAAAAGGTGTGTGGGATTTCTCCAAGCCAAGGCACCAATAGCTGTGCCCATCCACAGGCACACAGAAGATATAAACCACTCACCAGAGCCAGGGCTTTCTTACTGCTGGGGTGTTACTCCTACAGGTGAGATGTTTTGGGGGCTGGGAAGTGAAAGGATGTGCTCTTGACCCGAAGTTTTGTTGTAGAGGATGCTGTGAGTGTTAATGTGAGGAGCAGCGTTGGGGCTCAGTGAAACGAGGAGGTTTGTGTGTCACTGCTGAAGCTTGAGGTGACTGAGTTCCCAGCTGTCCTTCTCCTCTCCTAGCAGTGGTCTTCTTGAGTTGAGGCTGTAGTTTGGCACAGTTTGCTTCTGGATGCCCTGCTCCAGTGGATGTGATCACATTACAGGGAGTTATCAGGTGGTTGCACCTGGCTTAGAGAGCTCCAAGAAGGCACAGGAGTGCAAAAGGGAAAGCAAAGCACTGGTGGCTTAGGAAATTAAAAAGTTCATGGGTGCCAAATCCACATGCTAGAGAGGAGCTGAGAGATGGAAGAAGTCTCAGCAGCATTTTATCAGGAGGTAGGACAAGGAGATTGGAGTTGAAAGCGCTGTAGTGCCTGATTTGCTATCTCTTCTTTGCACCTTGGCTGCAATTTCTGTCTTTAAGGCTTTGTTAGGCACTTTGTGTGAGAAATATTTTATATGTATTCGGTGGGCTCTGCTTGCAGAAGCCTTAGAATGTGTAAGGTGGAAAACTTGCCTGGAGAAATCAGATCAAGTGTCCCTTGTACCCTACTACAAACAAAAACAAGAGGAAAAAGGACAAAACCAAATGTAATGTGGGCCTTGGGCATAGGAAAATGGAATCCTGAAGCTTTAACTGTTTCTGGATGCTCTTAGATGCTGTGAGAGCCTGGCACAGGGGTTTTGTTAGGAGCAAGATAGGCAGCTGTGTGTAAAGCCTATAGGGCACCTATGTAATAGTCCTCAGAGGAGCTGACAAGCTGCTGTGACAGTCAGGCTTTGAATGACCTCTGAGATAGGAGTAGGGGACAACAGCCTCGAGCTCACAGTGGTGGGAGCAGTATCACAGATGGGTGTTCTCCATGCATTGCCCAGATAGTGGCTGCCAGGCAAAAGGCCTTTTTGTAAAGGCAAGTTCACTGTGAGAAAGAGGGGAGCAGAGCCTCTTGTCTCTGGGTGGCATGTGGCTTGGTGTGCTTCCCAGCACCTTCTTGGAGATGGACAGTAATTTCTCCCATGAATGTCCCCTCAGCTTGGCATGTTTTGCAAATAGAGCAATTCCTGCTTGAAAGGGACCTCAGCAGCACCTGACTGGCATGTGGCTGCTGCTGCCTTGATGTAGCAGCTATGCAGGGGGACAGAGAAGAGTTTGGTTTTGTGTGAAATCTCTGCTGGACAGGAGAGTGTAAATGGAAAGGAGGTCAGTGTCCCTCTGAAATATAAGACCTTGCCTGTCCTAAAGGAAGGGGAGAAGATGCTTGGTCAGAACTCTTCTTTCAAAGCTAATGTTTAGGAGATTTGCTTTCTGTTCTTGCTGAAAGAGAGAAGGCAGCTCTGCTGTTAGCTGAGAAGGTAATTAGCAGAATTAGGTCCATGTGATGCAATGAGTGCCTGTGGTTAGTCTGGGTGTGCCAGCAGATTAGGAGACCTGCTAGGCCAGAGCTCAGCTGATGTCAACATAGAAAACTCTCAAGAGGTCAAAGGCTTTAAATGATGCTGCCAGAGACTGAGATTTTACTTCCTATTTTTATAAAGATGGGGCAGATTGCTGATTTTACACGGAGAGCATGCTGCCAACTGAAAGCTGGGTCTCAGGGTGGTGGATCAAATTCTCCTTTGCTTTCAGAGTCTATCTCATCTCCACTCTTTTCTCAAAGGAAAAAAATCTCCATTCTTCATTAAAGGCTGGAAACCTTGATGCCACTGGGCACTAGAGTATTGTCAGATGCTGATTGCAAGTGCAGTGTAGGTCTGGTCCTGTAGATGCTGGAGCTGATTGGAGATGTTTAGTAATAATATCACGACTGGCTGGCGGTGGCACAACAGGAAATTGGAGTAGTAAAATATTTCCCTCCTCACTGCATCCCATTTACATGTTTATAATGGAGGTTTTTTAAGACCCTAATGAGAAGGAATGCTCATTGCTGGGAGATGATGATTAAAGCAGAGACAGATGTGATTGTAGACAATAACAAAGGGATGTTAATTACATCAAAGGAACCAGGAGGGCAGTGCAGCTGGAGTGGCTGCTGTTTGCCACCCTGTGATTGGGGCTGACCTTGCACCCCTCATCCTGGCACAGATGTGCTCACCCACAGACTTCAGACCTCAGTGAAAAGCAGCTGAGATGTAGCTATGGGAAGATAAGGACAAAGCAAAGGAAAAAGTCCTGAACAAACAAAAAGTTGTGGGTTGTTTTATTATATTTTTCAGCTGCAGCATGGAAAACTGCTGCCTTGTGCCTGGGAGATGGGCAGAGCTGGCCTCTACCTGCCCCGGGGTGGGTGGGAAGTAAGCAGTGTTGGGAGCAAGAACAAAGGTCCTCAGGAGAGGGGAAGGGCCCTGGAGGCACCCCGGAGAGCTCAGCCTGTTAGACGAGTGGCTCAGGTAGTGAATTGATGGGGTGCAGATTAATGAGCTTCTGTTGGGTGTATAGAAATCAAAGCCAGCCTTTGAAGCCATGCAGAGGATGCTGTGGTTGTTTCTTCTTTGTCAGCCAGATTCTCTCCAGATTTTGATTTCTGTTACCTTGCTGGTGGAGCAATGCCCCAGGGAGGTATCTCCTTGGATAGAAATCTCCATCTGCCTTCCCGTGAGAATATTGGGCCCGGTGCTGTTCTAGAAAAGGTGTTTGAGGAGATGTGTGCTTGGTGACAGAAAAGAGAGAGAGGGAAGGATAAAGGAAAGCACATGCATATAATTCAGCAAAACCCAAAATTGCAGGCTACACAGTGAGTTCATGGAAGTATGCATGAATGAGTGAAAGAACAAATGAAAAAGATTTTTGGCAATGGCATAGGGCCTAATTTAAGCAGAATAATCCAGATATTTTCTCTTTAAATAAATCCACAGAGCCCAAGGTGTTTGAGTTGGTCCCAGTCAAAGCCTCAGTATCAAACTTTCATCTATTCTTGACAGAGCAATTAAAGGGGGGGGAGGGGGAGATACAAGCTCTGAAATGTAGCCCAAAGGAACAAGCTGAATATTTAATATAGATGCAGGCTTTGAAAGCCCCAGCAAACCAGTGGAATGGGGAAGCTGATGACACTTTAAGGAAAAGGAGGCAAAAACCCAGCTGGCATGTCTTCTGCAGAGAGGGAAGGTCTCACTAGAAGGAAAGGCAATGCAGCACTGCTGGGATCACAAGCACCAGCAAGGGAAGGACAAGAGGGATGTGCTGACAGCCACAGGGCTGATTTTTGTGGAGCAGAAAGGAAGCAGGTAGGATTGTACTGTGATGCAAGTTGGACTAATGCCTTTCTACTGGAGCAAAGATTCCTCTTAAACACTAAAATGGGAGAAACAACACATCAGACCTTGTAGGTAGATGTCCTGCTTGCAGACACTGCAGTAGTGCTATGACCAGAGCTGGGGAGAGTGGAGACCTGAGTCAGTGTGGCTGCTTGTATGGCTCCTATTATCAGAATTTGAGTCTGATTTGGCCTGGTCCCTGTGAAAGCAATTAAACCTGCCAGTGTGGGGCAGAGGCTCCTGAAGCAGGGATCCTCCCTTGTTCATGCCTGATTTACACTGTTGCTTTGCTTCAGTGCAAGGTGTAGCACGAGTGCAAAATGAGGAAGAACCAGCATTAAAGACAGGGTGAGGCCACTGTAATAATCTGCTATGCAGAGACATTTTGCCTTGAGACAGAGGGAAGACTGTATCCCCATCACCCTTGCTGGCAAGGAATGCAAGCTGGGTAGGAAACAGGCAGCACTCTCCACACCATCTCCTTAGATATGCTGTAACACTATTTCCCAAAGTGTATTCGGTGGAGAGAAGTGGATCTTTCCACCTCCCCTGTCTGATGAGATGGGTTTTCTGCTGTGTGTGGTGCCAAATGACCCTGGAGAGTGAGGGCTAGCAGGCTGATGAAGACTGGCCGTGGGCTCGGCTCCCCTCCAGTGCAAGCATCCCCCTTACCTTGCCTCCCTGGGGCCCTCTGCTCCCTACACCAGCTCAAAGCCCTTCCCAGCAGGTGCCTGTTGTAAGGAGGGAAGTGTCATTAACTCCAGCCGGCCTTGGGAGTGAATGACTGAGATGGGATCAATGGGAGGTTTTAGCCCTTGCACAAAGACTGATTTTAGAGAGTGAGCTTAGTCTAATGTGTGTGAATACCCCAGGGTCATCCCAGCCCGGCTTCTGTTTGCTGCAGGGAAGACACTGACTGGCACTTACCGAGGAAGCTGCCCAGCCTGTGCTGGGATGGGATGCTCTGGATGCCCAGCAGAGCAGCTCAGCACCCAAGGAACCTTCAGGTCAAGCTGTGTCCTGTGTTTTGATGCTTGTTTTGGTGGTGAGTGTTGTGAGTTTTAAAAGTTCTCTCCTGGTTTGCTGGCAGAAGGTGTTTCTTTAACTGCATCCTGTCCTACATGAAACCTTGGTGGGACTCATGGGCACTGGCATTAGCTCTGTGTCCTAGAGAGATGGCTTGATACAGAGCATTGTTTGGGGTGCTCTGATGTTGTCTTCTTAGTGCTAAAGGAATAACAAAGCACATTAGGGCTTCTTCCCGCTATTCATGGCAACCTCTTGGGCTGAAACCTCTGAGCAGCAATTGTGTCCCTCTGGGAGGAGGAGGAGGAGGTGAGGGCTTTGTGGGGGAGGAGAGCTGGTGAGTTGGCATGCAGGTTAGCTCAGCTGCCAGAGCTGAAGCAACTCATTAAAGGGATTAGCCACCATCCCTGACTGGATTTAGGATGGTGGCTGTTATTATCAATAAGTAATCCTGTCTCCAATCCTCTCTAGTGACTTGGGAAAGATAGAGAAGGGAGGTGGGAGGGAAGGGAGGGAGAGTAAGAAACGAGGGATAAATTAAGGGCAGTGCTGGAGGCAAGGAAAAAGCCATCCCTGAGAGAGGATGGCTCACTAGCTGAGGAGCAAACTTCATCCCTACTCCCTAGGCAGGAGAGCTGGTCAGGAGCCAGGAGAGGATCTGTTCTCAGGTCACTGGAACAACTCCCTCACTGGCTTCTTCACTCACCTGAGCTGGAGGTGCTGAACTCTGCTACAAAGAATGTCATTGAAAAAGCAAGCTCTGGCATGGGACCCCACCTTGACACACTGTACAGGGCTTGCAACCATCCAGGTTAGATGTTCTGGAAGAGGATTGTGCTGTGCAGTGGCTGGGGGATTGAATTTTGATTAGCTCTGACACAGCTGCTTATAACCTTTTCATTAGAAAATTATGTTTAATAGAAATTGTTCTGACACCTCTCAGCAGCGTTTTCTCCTAATTCATTACAGACTCACATGGTGGGGAGGGAGGGGAGATAAATGGAAAGGTATCTGCTCAGACAGTTTCTGTTTGGTGGCATTACTTATGTTAATCAGGCTGTGGTGTGAAGTGACTGGAGAGCAGGAGGTGGTAGTGGGGGTGGAAGGAGCAGGAGCACAAAAGGGAAATACTAGTGGGAGTGTTTTCTTGGAATGCTGAGGGAGAAGAGGCAAAATCAACCCAACACACACACAGCAGGAAAATGTAAAACAGCTGGTGGGTACAAAAAAACAGACAAGGAGTGAGGAGCTTCTGCAGCAGCACAAGAGCTTGTGCTGGCTCCACAAGCACAGTTGGTGCCAACATCAATAGTTATGCTTGGGGACCTAAAGCTCGAGTGAGCCTGCCCAAAGAACTACCTGCTGATCTTTCTACTGGTGTGTCCAACCTTCCACTCACAATAACTGTATGTTCATCTGAGCATCCACCTGCTTAGCTCTGTTTCTTCTAGTTACATGTTTGTGCTATACACCCATCTCATTTACCTACTCACCTATTTGCTAATTTGTATGTCTGTTCCTTTGTCTTGTGGTATCAGGTGATGATGTCTTCCTTCTGAAGGAGAATCCAGTGTTACTCTTGCCTGTGAAATAGCATTTTTTGAAAGAAACATTGTTTTGGGCCAACTACAATATTTCTTTACAATTGTGCCTTGAAAAGATAATAGTATAAAAGCCATGTTCTGACATGGCAGGCCTTAAAATGAAAAATGAAGATGTTCCTTTCTAACAGTGTCAAAACTGCTTCTGCTTTATCAGAAGGCATCTCTACCTATTTTATAACTAAACTTTATTTCCAGTTGATGGGTGTGTGGGTGTTGGAGAAAAAAACAGCAGAGGAAGCATGGAAGATGTTTTCATGTCCTCATCTCCATGATGCAGCTTAATATCCAAAGCCAAGGCACATGTGCAGCTTATGCTTTAGTATAAAAGATGTGAGATGCTGTGTCCAGCCTAAAATGTCACTTCAAATAAGTGCCATGTGGGACAGTACGTGGAATGTCTCTATGTTTTGGTTTCATAGAGGATGAGAGAGAAGAATTTGGCACAGTTTGAGTTGGTGGCAGCAGTGACAGTGTCAAACTAGTGACACAAGGTGCTGCTGTGTGATGATTTGCATTAGCTGACTTGGGCACAGCAGTTCCTGCTGTAGTCAGTGGTGAGTACTCTTCAAAGGGCAGTTGTGTCCTGGTTTTTTTTTTTTCCTATTAATGCAGAAACGATGTGATTAAACTAAGCTTATGCCTCAGCCCTGCAGTGCCAACATCTCACCCAGACACCCATCTTTCTTGTGGGATGCTTTGAACACCTCAGCCAACAGCAGTTTCTTGCAAGTTTCTTGGAGAGGCCATGCAACCAGGTGATGAGTGCTGGAAGCTAATTCTCCTGCCCTCTTTTCCCTGACACCATGTATGACACAAAGCCAATCATGTCATCCCAGCCTCTATTTCCATCTCTCCTTCATGGAAGGGAATACCGTGTGTGGGAGCATAAGGAATAATAGTTATTTGCACAGCTCTTTGAGATCCTTAAAGGGAAAACCCTGGAGAGATGTAAAGTATTATTATAAGGGCTGTAAGTTCTTCTCAGGCAGTTAAAGGGATAATAAATTCATTGCCCAGGAGATCTGGCAATATAAGTTCTGTGCAGAATATGGTAAAAAGGTAAGAGTGCTGGAGACCAGGTGCTTTTAAAGATTGACACTGAACAGAAGGGTAATATAACCAGTGTTATCTTGCTTCTGGGTTGAAGTCAGTGGGGTTGTAGGAGAGTGTAAGAAGGGTCAGTGTGTGTGCCTGTATTTCTGGCATGGTCTGTGCTATGTGTGAAGCCCTGCGGTCTGACTTTCAGTTTCTTCCCCAAGGATGGGGTTGTGCAACTTGGATTGAGGACAAACAAGTGCATAGACGGCCAGGAACAATAGAACAAGTGTCCCACGTTATTTTGCTTGCACACAGAGCTATGTTAAGCAGTTTTTCCCTAGGTAACAATGAAGGGAAGGAGAACTTTAAACTTTTTGCGTTTCCTTTCTAAGAAAAGGAAATAAGTGTAAACCCAACACAACTTTTTTTGTCAGTTAAAGTAACTTTCCATAGACCAGCGAATGTGTCTGGAGTTTCACAATGTGCTATTCCCCAAGCACTTTTAGTATTTAGTCACATCGTAGCCAAATACTTGGACCTAATTTCTCATTTGAATTTCTTTGGCTTCATCTTGCAGTCATTGGGTTGTTCTCAAGTCTCTCTTTTTGGCGTTAATGAGGCCTTTAGTACCTGCTATTGCCTCCGCACAAAGGTTTTTATCTGTTCTTAGTCAAGTCACTTCAGTGGGATTGAGCTCTTTATGTCGCCCTCCAGGGAGCGATGGATCAGGCTCTCAGCATGCTCTGCATCTGCCTTTGGTCTTCACCAGGGAAAGCCGTTGTCCGCACACCAGCCCCGCTTCAGTGAACTGCTGCTCCAAGGATACATCCCAGCCTGCGCGTTTTCCCGGGCAGGTCCTTTGTGAGACCCCAGATTCGCAGCATCCTTTGGAGCGCAGGGTGGGCATCCTGCAGAGGCTCCTGCCTGTGCAGCCGGGACCAGACTCACTCACCTGCCTCCCACCCCAGAGTCATCCCGATCTCTCCCTGAGCAGTTTCTCCCTTTTATTGTCATACAGCTCTCCTTAGATCTTCGGGCTTTCTGTGAATTTCATTAGTATTAATTTAATTCTTCATATCGGGCTTATTGAGGAAAATTGAGTCCAAGCCTAGAGATGTGTTAAAGCACCACTCTTGCCTCTCCCTTGTTCAGTGATACTCCTCTACTGACAGCCCCTTGCTGAGGAGCTGCCAGAAAGCTGATTCTTAATCCATTTAACATGTGCTTTACTGATATTGTATAGCGTTAATTTTTTAATCAGGAGGTTGAGATACAAAGTCAAACATCTTACAACAGCTAAATATATTACATCTTTGCAGTTACCCTTATCAACCAAACTTGTAATCTCATCAAAGAAAGAAATCAGATTTGTCTGACAAGACCTATTTTCCATAAAACCATGTTGACTGATGTTAATTATATTTCTCCCCTTTAATTCATTATCAATTGAATCATATATCAACTTTTCTGATTGCTTTGCCAGGGACAGATGTGAAGCTGACTGGCCTAGATTCCCTGGCTCAGTCCTGTGGCAGATGTGAAATACAGTTGCCATGTTCATGTTTTCCATAGGGTGCTGGTTAGGTATGAGCTCACATGTAGGGGAGCATGTGGCTGGGGAGAAAACATAGAGGCTGCTTTGTATAACTGTAAGGGGGTGGTGGGAGAGTGTATCTTTGGCTGGTTGCTGTTGTCTTCCCTTTTCTACAGGATGGTCTGGATGTCTTATCCAGGACAGATGCTTGCAGGTTAGTGCATCTGTAATGTTCCTCTTGGCCAGACCCATCCCTGGAGAAGAGGTGAAGGGGAGCCCCAGGGAAGTGAGTACCTGGAGTGGGAACTGATGCAGGACCCTGTTAGCTGGTTGCCTCTGTTCAGGTTGGAAGCCCAACTCCTCTGTATACTGGAAGAACCCAAGGACTCTCATCTAGGTGACCCTGTTCAGGCAGGGGGTTGGACTAGATGATCTTTTGAGGTCCCTTCCAACTCCTGACACTCTGTGATTCTATGACCCACTGCAAACACTCCTGGAATGTACCTTGGAGAACTGCTTATCTTTCATAACCAGTTTGTACATGTCTTTGCTCAAGGATTCTTCTGACCCAAATGCACCTTGGTACTGCTACATCTTTCGCAGCTTTTTAACTGTTACTCCCAGTATTAAATAAGTATTGCTGTTACTTTCATGTTGCACTTGGCCTCACTCTTCCACTCCAGCAGCATGGAGCTAGGCCATGAAAATGTCCTCCTGCATTGCAGGTGAGGTGCTGTGGGGGTGGTGCTCTGTGCCCCCCTCCAGCAGGAGGGGGTGATGGGCCAGGCAGTCATACAGTGAGTCCAGTGTTTTTGGGGCTTGATTTTGACTCTTCAATCCAAAGGGCTTTTCCCTTCTGGGCTGTGACATTTTTTCCTATTGCCACACATACAAATATCCCTACATGGCCCCAAAGATTATGCCAACCCTGCAAATGTGTGCTTGGATTTTGAGGCCAGATTTATCAGCTGCTAGGCTAGTTCCCACTGAATGGGCAGGAGAAAAATTCCTTTAGAAAGGTCTTTCTGCTTCAGGACATGGCAAAATGTTATTGAGCTGGTATGAAGAAGTAGCTGCAACCACCCTGTAGCATGGCAAGCTTGTAGGCACGGTCTATCCCTGGAGCTCAGTTCCTTGGGGTATGAAGTGAGGTCAAACACTGACCAAGGCTTATGCAAAGCTACCTGGTTTTGGAGGTAGTGTGAGCACTTCCACAGGTACATTACATGTGTGCATCCATGCATTCCATCAACTCTGTCCATCCTAGTTTCATGCCCCAAGGATACAAACTATTGCTTACTTGGGAAGAGCATTTATCAAGTAAGGCAAATTCTGTGGTTTTGTGTCAAGCAGCTGATACCTTTCCCTGGAAGGAGGCAAGTTCCCTGACTGCTCTGATCCAGTGTCAGTCCTTGCTGTAGTGCTTCTCCTGTGACTTTCTAGACATCAGAAGCAATCAGCTATCTCTTACAGCCTGACAATGTTAGATTTTTTTTTTCACTTCTCCTGATAAGAGCTAACTTAGCATTTTACAACTGTATATCTGAAATTAGTAGCAGCTTAATCTCCCTCTGCTGGATCACTCAGAGGTGTAATTGTGCAGAAAAAAGGGTATTAAAATGCAAAGCACTCTCCTATACTTTTTCATGTTAAATCCCTTCTTCCTTCTATTCTTCCTTTAATACTACAAGAGGGTTTTTACTTTACTCCCTTCCCCTCCATGCATGTGTCTGTGTGTCTTTCATAAAGAGAATGAGCTGGGCACGCAGAGAGAATAATTTCAATTTCTACATAAATCTCAGAAATGAATACTTAAATTCAAGCAAAAAATACATTCTTACACCTTTAATTTCCTCTCTATGAAGTATAATGAAAAAGCCTGATTATTTTTAATTCTTCCCTTTAATAATTCAGCAGCAGAGTGATTTAAAGCTGGGTACGATAATTACCTTTTCACTTCCCTGGTAAATGGAGTTTTAATAGAAATGGAAGCTCAAATGCTGGAATTAATTCTAACAGGTCAGCATCAGGTCATCCATAGCATCCTCTGTATAAATCATTTATCTGAAAAATGGCCTGCTTCTCATTTTCACAGGAATCCCTACCCAGAGGCTACATTTAAAAAGAAGACGCAATGTTTATACCTTGTAAAGCACGGAGGGGGGAAAAAAAAAGTGCAATCCACATCATCTTGTAAGGATTTTTTTTTTTTAATGCAAATTAAACTTCTAGCTGAAGGACAGGAGAGCAGGGGCTTGTCTAGATTAGGGAAATTCAGCTGTAGCTACAACGATCATTTACTGGGGAAGCTTATATAGATCCCATTATCTGAGCAGTTTGTGCTACTCAGTCTATTTATCTTCATACTACACCTGCTATACCCATTGTATAGATGAGGGATGGGGGGTGAGCAGCATCAGCCAGAGGGAGCAGAGCAGCTGAGACTAGACTCCCAAAATGGGGAGCAGGCTCCAGTTACTACTCCATGCATGTGTCAAGGCCTCTCAGGCAGTGAGGAAAAGTGTCCTGGTGAGCCATCCATGGAGATAAGTTCTGTAAAATCAAGGGCAAAACCAGCTCAGGCTTAGCCAAAACAGATCCTGTTCTGTGGGTGTTGATACCCCTCCACCCCCAAGTCAGTGCACCATGTCTTCTGGCACAGGTAGGAAGGGAAAGATTCTGACTGCTTCACTGAGACTGCAACAAGGTCCTGTCCTAATGGATTTAACTGCCAAAACATCCCTGTGTGGTCAGAAACTCTGCTGGAACGCTGACCCTGAGCAGCTGGGGTTGGTGTCTCTGAGCAGGAGGATGCACCAAGCACCCTGCTGAAGTGGGAGGGGGTGGGCCAGAAACAGGCTTCAGTTGGAACCAGGCAAAGCAAGTGGGGTTAAATTTTTCATGAGAGCTAAACATAAGCTGCCTGGTCTCTAATTAAGCACTGGGACGGCAGAACTTTAAAGCACTCCAGCTCTGATTCGCCACAAGTGCGTGGTAATGATTTCTTTTCAAATGTCAAGCAGTTTTGTTTCTATTTCCTTTCATAAATAATTGGTGCTGAGCCGGTGGCGACACCAGCATCCAGCTGGCAGGAGGAGCCTGTGCAATCCACTGCTAGCATCCAGCCATGCACTGTTGCAGGAGTGCAGGCAGGACTGTGTGACAAAGGGGGTGCTCTACCCTAAAGGAAAGAAAAAGGAGGGGAGGGAGTCCTTCCCCCCCCGGGTGGAAATCTGTGCTCTCCAGCTAGCACAGCAGGGTGCAAGATTTGATGTTTCCTGTTTAATTCTATCAGGTTGTTTGTTTTTATTAAGATTAACTCAGCTTTTAGCAGGGAGCTGTGGCTGTGCAAGGATGAGGAATGGCAAAAGATGTGCTGTGTTCCAGGAATGGGGTGGGGGTATCTTGTCTCTGAGGGCTGGGTGATTTCTGGACAGCCTTTGCTCCAGTGCTGGATTGCAGTGAGGGAGGAGAGGAGCTGGCTGGATGAATTGCTTGCCATACCCTGGTGCTGGGGAAGGAGACTGGCTAGGCAGCAATCAAGTGATGTATGTTGGGTGATCAAGTCTGTTGTGGTGCCTCTGGTTCACAAGTCTATTTGCCTTTCCAGAATACTTCTGTTTGTGCCAGTGCTCATTGGTCAGCCAGCATAGCACTGGGATGGATCTGACAGGAGGGGCAAATGTGCTTCATCTCTGCAGACAGTGATCCTGAACCATGGTGGAACTGTCACCTGTCTCCCCATCACCCTGAGCTGCCACCAAGCTAGCAGTGGCCAGGGTCTCTGGCCATTGCTAGCTTGGTGGCAGCTCAGGGTGGGGGGGAGACCCTGGTTGCAAACAAGCATATACCCAGCTCTGTTGTTCTGGCAGAGGTGATGTGGGCAGCCAAGGGGCTTCCTCCTCTTCCTCCTCCTGCAAGTAAGGAGCAGATCCTGCCAGGATGCACTGCCCTTCCTGGAGCTCCACTAGTTGCTTTGTGTTTTCTCTGCCAGTAAGACTCTGCTGCTCCTGTATCAGTTACCATTTACAGCCACGTATTATACACCGCTGCCTGGGGAGCTCAAGCAAATGATTGCCTTGCTGGGATCTCAAACTCTGTCAGTAAATACAAATACAACTTCCAGGCATAGGAAATGACCCAATCAGTCATCAAGCCAAGGAGTTCAACCTGATGTCTCTTTTTGGGGTCCTGTTTAAAATGCTGCAGAAGTGCTGTATGTTATAAAAATGTTCAGTGTGAGTTGCAGGTCGCTATTTAGACTGACAGACTCCGTAATCAGAAGTTAAATAATGCCTTTTTTCCTTTCCCTCCTTTCTGTTCTCCTCAGGATTAGCACTGGCAGTACTATAGATGAGAAGTTAATTCACCTAAAGTGTTTCAGAAATGTAAAAACTTAGGAAATTGGATCTTCTGGCAGGAAGGTGACCTGCTGAGAGACATCCTAGTCTTTGGTGATGAAATGGATCACCTGGCTTTCAAAGGAATGCTTTGGAGTTTTTCAGATTCCTTGGACCTAGCCAGCCTAGGAAGGCAGATGCTTAAACCCAGATTTTTCTTGCCTCTTTCTGTGTTCCTTATTTAGCACCAGAAACATCTGAAGTGGCTATGCTGCCTATCTCAAGAGGGAAGGGAGAAAATAAATCGGACAAAATAGAAGCTGGTTTGCTTGCTGAAGGCACATCAGATAAACATGTGCATAGTCTTCTGCCTCAGCTTCAGGGCAGTGCCATGACTGATATCTGTTCCTTGTGCCATGTGCCTGGTGGGGAGAGCCAGTTTGCCCTGTCTGGGACCCCTAAAGACAGAGACCTGTATAACATTCATTTTAGACTCACTGGGTGGCCTATGTATAGATGTCTGTGCATGCCCTGGAATCTGCCAGTGTGCAGCACATGCATGTATACTGTGCACATATAGCTACATCCCTGAGCACATGTGACTGTCCCATATAGTCCATCTCCCCATTATGGGACCAAGCTGGAGCAATGCAAAGTGATGCTTCAAAAGAGCGAGGGCTGCTTGTTTCCCAGAGCCTCTCCCCTGAGCCCCTTGGTGTCACTGCTCTGTGAATCACTGCTGGCTGCTGTGCTGTGGCAGGGCAGCTTGCAGCCTCTTGTACAAACAGGCTTTCCCCCCCTCTCCTGTTGCAGTAATGATGTTTGTTGAGTCACACACGCATCCGTGCTTCTGCATTTTTCATGGGCCTGCTCTCCGGAGGCAGTGCAGCCCTGCTGATCAAACAGCACCGAACCAGTCGATCGCTGCTGCTCCCTACTACAGCTGATAATTACCCTCCTTCCCCTGCAACAAGTCCTGACAAGTGCCACCACCTTGGTCACTAGCCACAGGTTTAATTGGCAGGTGGTCTGTTTGCTCATGCAGACTCTGATTGTTTGGAGGAGGTGGATGGTGTCCTGCCTCTCTTTGAGCAGAGGAGGTGAGGAAACAGGCTGTGGTGTATGGCTGGACCCAACCACTGATGGCATTATTCATGTGGTGGTAATAGGCTCAGCCTTTTCCATCCTGGCCCTTCCAGCAGTTCAGGGGGTGGTGCCATGAGGGCAAGGCACAGCCCTCATCTTAGCAGCTCCACTCTGGAGAGGCCCATTCAAGGTGAAGAAAGATAAAAGGGTGGAAGGGATGTTCTCTCAAATGGCCCAGCAAGACTCTGCTGTGTGAATGTCCCCATCATTGAAGGTCTAAGCCTTGACAGCTATCCCACTTTCTTGGAGCAGAGCTTTTAACAGTTCATGAAGAATGAAGTAGGGCAGTTTCTGGTGTTCTAGAGCCACACACCAAGTGCTGCAACGCTCCTGGGTAAGAGGAGATGGCTCAGAAGATACCTCTCTCCCTCTGTGCCATGTTTGACTTGCTGGGTAGGTACTGACAGGTGCCTTTGCAAGAGGGAAAGGAGTGTGTGTGCAATTGGCCAATTCATTACTTTGCAGTAATGAACCAAAGCCACAGAAACTCCACTCCTTGTGCTCCTTCATCCTTCACCAGTCACTCCTGAGCCTGCAGTTTTTAATCCTGGTCTCAAGAGATGGAGCAGTCACAATTCTAACCCCAAAAGCAGTGTTTTTGGACTAACAGTCCCTTTCACCAGTGCAGATCTGTCATCTATTTTTGTGTCTGGGCACTCACTGTTGCCCCAGGTAAAGACAAGCCCAGGTCCAGGAGCTGCTCTGACTCAGCCCTCCCACCTCCTCACTTCCACCAAAAAATACCTTTCCCAGTGCTTGCTCTGTTCCAACCACAAACTGATACAGAGCATCTTGTGGCCTCAGGTTGCCCAAAGGGCTGCTCCTGGTTATAAGGTAGGAAAATAGCTGCTTGAACTGCTTCACTCCTGGTATGGGATAAGTTGTCTCTGGAAATATTGCAGGAGATCCCTGGGGCTGTGGAACTTCATAGTGTGAAGAGAGGGATGTGTAGTGTGAAGGATATGTAAAGCTCTGAGAGAAACAAGAGCATCTATTTTTCCTACTGCTTGCTAGACAGTTGCCCATCAGTTTTCTTCACTTTTTTTTTTTTGTACTTGTTTGTGGTGAATTGGATGCTCTAGATGAGAAGAAATAAGTGTCATGCTATTGAAACAGGGTGAAATTTGAAAAGTTGTGTTCTTGGTTCTCAGTATCGTGCCTGAATGACATGTGCACTGTCAGGGCTCACGGTCTTATGCCATCCCTTCATCTCCCACTTGAAATGAAAACAAGTCCTCCAGATAAAAAAGCAACAGAGTGGTAATTTATGAGCACTGAATAATTCAAGGAACATCTATGCCCTGCTCCTTTTTTCTCACTGTCTCCTGGGAGAATCCACCCCCTAATGCACACACAGAGTCCCCACCACGCACATGCTTGGGAAGTGGGAGAGGGGGACACCCTCCAGGGAGACACAAATGTTACACATACTCCTTTGTCTTTTCATCCATCCATCCCTTTAGCCACCTCTTTCTTCCTCTGTATAAACACAACTGTGTAAACCCTGCTTCACTTTCAGTCTTGCACACACACCTCAGTCTTCCTGTGCTTTACCACCACATTATCCTTGAGTCTACCTCAAGAGCACTCCATTTCACTAGGAGATGGGACCTGGGAATTTGTCTTTAATATTTCATAAGCTTCCTTCTAAAATGTAAAACATAGTTATGTTATTTGCATCAACTACCAGGAAAACAAATGCCTTCGATTTGCAAGCAGATCCTAACCTGCTGCCCATTTTTCCAGGGCTGAGCATAAATAACACAGTTTATTCAAAGGAACCCTTTCTCCTATTTACATTTATATTGAATAATTTAAAACAACTTTCTCCACTTCCATAAATTCTTCCTTCCAGGATGAGGGAACCTGCCCATGTTGGAGGAACGTGCTCCTAAGGGGAACTTTTAACTACACAACACACATATGTGTTTGCAGATCTGATTGTATTTGTGCCTGGGCCATCCTCCAGGGTGGACTGACCATGCTGAGCAAAGAAAAGGGGGTGCTTAGTGTGGTGTCCTAGATGTAGGGAGCCCAGGAATGAGAGCTGCAAGTTGGATCATGCTGGAGGAGAGCTTTGACAGAGGAGATTAAAGTGCTAGGGTGGAGCAAGCTGAGTGCTATGGCCTTGCACTGAAAACGTTGTAATGGGTGGTGGAAGAGGGAAGAGTTTGTGTCTCAGGTGTAAAGCAGTCCTGCAGCTTGTAAACTGGGAGAGAACAGGACAAAAAACACCTGTCCCTTTCCAAACTTGGTTCCTTCCCCTTTTGCCTGTGTCTGAAGAGGTGATACACAAGGAATTGCATTAGAGAACATCCCACGCTGATGCAAGAGTGTAGCACAACAAATTTAGGATCCACAGTCTCAATGCTACAAAAAGCACTGTAGGATCCAGCCTGCAGTGTCAGGGTTAAGCTCCTCCCAGCAGCAGCCAGGGAGGCAGATCTTCAGCTGGTGTTAGTCTGTGGTAATCAGTGAGTTGATTTAAACCCACTGAATGCCATTTCCCCCCTTTCATTTCCTCTCTCCCTGGACAGGTTTAGACTCTTTGTCTCTTATCTCTTTCTAATAATTTATGTTTTCATGGCTTTCCCTTCCTCGGGCTTTCCTTGGCAGCATTCTCTTAAGTGCAGTCTGTTTGCTAGTCACAAAGTTAATGTTATTATTCCATACTGGCTTCCAGACATGTTGTCTGTCACTTAGGTGTGACAGGGAAGTGAGACAAAAACGAATCAACCTTTCACACCTTAAAGGATGGGGGAATCTCCCTTGGAAATCCAAGCAGGAGCAATCAGAGGGGAAATTCTACAGTGAATCTCAGAATAGGAGTGAGACTCCAGGTCAATTAGCAATAGAGAGGATGGAAATTTGAATAATGTCTGGTTGCCTAATCTAAAAACTGTCTCTATTACTCTCAAGATTCAGGTTCTCTTTCCAGCATAATTCAAGCTTTACCACGTGCCTTTGGACAACTGATGACTTTTTAAACCCTGTTTTTACAGGATATCGTGTAGGAATTTTTGTAATTTATTTAATCTGTGCTAATCTCAGCCTGTCAGGCCTCTGTGTGTAGTGAGGCAGGTTTGATTGCCATATATAGTTTATCCATAGGCTGTAGTGCAGTAGATGGATCTCCTGTGGCTGGAAAAATGTCCTGAGTTTACCTTTGTTAAATGGCAGTTGTCAACTTGCTGAGGGGAAGCAGAGGGTCCTTAAGCAGACAAAAGGGGTGGTGGCAATCGGCTGTGCAACATCCACAGCTCCTCTGTGCTAGGAACCTGAAAGGTTTAGACTTGCAAATTGACTTTTAGTACCTTTGGAGTTGGGATACTTGAATGCTAAGAAGTCTGTAGACTCCTTCTCACAAGTGAGAGGAAGAAATGTTGTAGAAGGGAAGGAAATTGCCAGTAATTTGCTTGTCCTTTGGGAATAACTTCTGTGAGCACTGACAAGAGTTGAATGTAGCTTTATGGAGAAGGCCAAGAAACTGCTGGGAGTAAGGAAGAGCCTGATAGAGCACTGGAGAGGTGTGAGAGCAACAGAGGTGGAGAAACAGGCAGAGGCACCAGGCAGTGAGGGTAGGAAGATGTCTCCTCCTTTTCATGCAGCTTTGATTTGTAAGTAGGAAGAAATTCAGTCCCTTGTGCTCAGTCTTTGACTGAGAAAGTTGTTAATTTATTCCACAAAGGTAACAGGTCTAAAGTATGGACAGTCACTTAGTGGTGACTGCACAGCCTGGTTCAAAGATGCTCAGAGCCCACCAGAAAGTTAGTGTCTCCTCAGGGTTAAGGAAGGCTCAAGTTGAAGGCTGTGGGACCCCAGATCAGAAAGATCTTAACTCATCATTTGGAAGGAGAAATTTGACTGATGATTCCAAGATGATTTGTACATAAACTGAGTTGATTGGATCACGAGGGGATGGGAGATGGTCAGATTGGGTTATCCCAAAGGAGAGTGCAAACAAACTGCAGGAAATGCTGTCCTCAAATTGACATAAATTAGGAGATGTTCAGATCAAGCCCAAAGCATTCATTGAAGTATTTGGTAAATACATTTTTAATCTAGTGTTGACTCCATTAGAAACAGAGAAACTTAATTTCTGCTTGCAGTAAAACTAGAGAAAGATGCTGGCAAATCAAATCTGATAGAGTGACAAAAGCATTAGTCTTTTAATTGAAAGTGGAATAAATCCACCTGCATATAATACCTCCTGAGAAAATTCCTCCTTAAAGATAGCTTCTGTTTCTTTTCTCAGCCATTACTAAAATTTCAAGGTTAGAGATTAATTATAATGGTAATATTACCATTTATTTTACTATCAGCTGTACAGGGAGAATAAATCTTGCTTGAAAATAAAGTGTGATTACTGTGTCCACATTTAAAAGCTTGTGATACTGCCTCTGTATTAATGAAATATTATCTGGGACCATTATTGAATTGGGCAAAAACCCTCCCTTGTTGCTGCCTCTGCACTGAGGTACTGATCTTGGAAATTAACCAGGAGTTCAAGTCCTGGCATCTAGCAAGCTGGAACATCAGAAAAGAAAATGATGGATGAACACCCTTTCCTCCCTCACCCTTAATCAAAAATAGCTTGTTTTCATTCCCCTTCCTTTTCTCTTGTTTATTTCTCTGAAATCCAACACTCAGCAGGTACCTCCTGGTAGTGTTTTATGTTTAAGGGCACAGATACCCATTTAATTAACTCCATAATTGTACGGTTACTGCTGGCCTTCTGATTGCACAGTAAGCAGGAGATAGATTAAGACAGTAATTTCATGGCTATTTCTGTCTTTCCCCACCACTGGTCTCTCAGGGACAAATTTGGATGTCCCTGACAAAGCTTATAGTTAGGCACAGCCTCTCATTCAGGCCAAGGCCAGAACCTCTGTGTGTGGCTACTGACCCAAGTGTTAATGGTGTGACCAAGGAAGCTGGAGCTCAGGACTCAGCACCTCCAGGGGCCACATGGCAGAGAGGGTCCCCATCTCTTACAGCTTGGAATAAGAAGAACTGGGCTGGGGAAGCAGAAAAGTCTGGTTAATTTTCCAGGTGCTATGTGAGGAGTGTTGTCCCTTTACTTCCTTTGCAGTATAAAGGAAAGGATAACCCCACCCCCTCCCCAGAGGATGATTCAGCCCACCTACATAGCTGAATGGCTTTTGTGGAGGGAGCAACTGCAAGAATGATCAAGGTGAGGGGGAAAGGAGCTGTGATTTCTGCTGTGCTCCACTCCATCAATCCCACTATGGCATGGGAGTCACAAAGAGCTGCTGGACTTGCTGTGCACCCCTGCCTCATCATCAGAGTGCTCAGATCAGGGGAATGGGACTCTGTCTGGGACCATACTGATGCAGCAGTGTTACAGGAGACAGAGCAGAGTTCAGGGGTGTTGTAATTGTCCCTCATAGCACTGCTCACTGTCATACTTGCTGAGGGAGGTGAGGGCTTCAGGCTGGGCTGAAGCAGAAAGATGCCTGGTGCTCACATCACTCACAATGAATCGGGTAGGAGGAAGATAGTCAGAAGTTGGGAGAAAACTCCTGAGGTCAAGGTCAAAACACTAGGCCAAGGAAAAGAAAAGAAATAACCTATTCTACTCTGTCTTAGCACCTCTTTTGCCTCTTGTAGTATCCCTGCTTGTGTAACTGCCTGATTGCTGTACCCTTGGATGTAATTATCTTTATCTGAATCCATTCTTATAGCTATAAAGACAGATTTCCCATGAGCTTCTGACATTTGAAATGGAGGTCTACAGGCAAGATCAGCCATGAGTCTGTCTGGGGGCTGCAACTTTGTGATACAATGGACAAAGCCCATGTGGCTGCAGAGCATGAAACTCTTGGTTTTATTAACTCAAACTTTACTGGTATTAGGCTTGGGATGCCAGGAGAACAGATTGCCTGTTAACTAGGTAAATTGTGATAGGAGATGACAACACATTTCCTTTTCCTTGCCCTGTCCATCTCAAGTGCTGTGTCTTTTTATTTCCCTTTGTGTGATTTCTTTTTTCCTTTTAATCAACAGGCATCTTCTGGTGAGGCTTTAGAAACTAGAGTTGTTTCAGGAATGATAAAGGTTCCAGGGACTTTATAGTCTCTGTTGGCTGTGAGACTGAGCTACAGTCCTTTGAAACCAAAATGAGACTTTCCTCCATTTGGCCTGACATTGTGTGATGATTTAAAAAGGATTAAAATAGGAAATAACAGGTAGGGGAAGAATGAGAAATCTGAATTATATGGCAGACACTACTCTCAGCAAGCATTGACTGAACCTAGAGCAAACCCAGTGCAAGATTCAAAGCTGAGATCCACCACTGACTCTGGTTGTGAGAACATCTGGGAGCCATATGGTACCAATGGCACTTGCCACAGAATTTGATGTGCTGGAAGTTCTGTTCAGGAACCAAAATGAAAATCTTCTTTCTGGATGCACTTACCAAAGACCAAACTTGTGATATCCCTTCAAGCACCAAATGGGGGCCTATTACAGCGCTTGTGTTTGAACATTTGAAGCAATTACTCATGTTCATCCAGCTTCAAATAGCTACCAAACACCATGTGTTTTTCCTCAGTGTTAATAAAAACCTAAATGATTCTTCATTAAGAAGCCCATTAAGACGACTGCAGTTTCCTCGAAGCTCATTAGAGGATATTCTCACCACTAAATTATCACACTGGAGTTTTATACAAGTCTAAGGAAAGATGCCCTATTGTGATTAATTCATGAATGATTTTCTCTCCCTTGCCTGCAGTCTGTTCCCCAGACTCAGCTTTGCTAATTCATCAACCTTGGGTTACATGGAGAACGATCCTGATCCTTCAGCTCTGCTTCATGGGAATGGCATTCCAGAGCTGTGAGGTGCCAAGTTTGCCATCTGTCTTTGTAGAGCTTCCCCTCCTCTTCCACCAGGACTTGCCCATGCACAGAGAGGGTTCTGCCCTTGTGAACTTCAAAGCCTGGTAGTGGTGATGGCCAGGAGAAAGCTGGCACATCTCCTCTGGAGGTCACTCAACCACCTCTCCCCACAGACACACCCTTGCAAGTGTGTCTTGGGCTAAAGCAACTGCCTGTCTCCCTAAAGTCTTGCTTCCCAGGCTCTCAAGTACCATGCTGCACCCATTAACCACACACCCACCCACTCACCCACCTTCCCCCTGAGCTGGGACACAACCTGCTGGCTCCCCCTGTAACTCTTTCATCTCCAAGGCATTAGGACCAAAAGCAGCCTCACCAAGCAAAAATCTGAAGAGAAATGGTGAAGGGAATAGCAGAAGAGAATTTAAGAATAATAAAGAATAATAATTAAGAATGATTAAGAAGATCATTTAAGCTAAGTCTACTCTGGGTCAGTGTGTGTCCTCCCCACACCAGCTTCTCCTGAACCCAGTGGAAAACTATAGGAGCAGGAGAGCACTGAAGTGTGGGAACACAGGCTGCTCTAACAAAACAGAGCTGCTCTAATCTCCCACTGAGTATTAAAATCTCATTTTATGGTACATTATACACTTGGCCTTTTGAACAGTCAGTGACCATAAATGGTGTTTGCATCCTGAAGCCAAATCTAGGGAAAGAACAAGAGATAATCTGTCTGGCTGGAGAGGATGGAGCGGGAAGGACCAACAGTGCACAATTATTTATGTCCTCTCAGAGACACAGGGAAATTAAGAGCATTAACAGGGCTGCCAGGCCCTCCTCAGAATGGGGCTTTAAATGATATTGATGTGGTGCTAATAGGTGCACAGTTTGTCTTTTCTGCATTACAGCTCAGGGCTTGGAACAGGCGCTTGGCTGGAGAGTTCAGGCATGTTCTTTTCAGGAGAGTTTGTTTCTATGGATCTGGAGTTTCAAAAAGCTGCAGAATTCATTTGTCCCAACCAGAGCATTGGGGAGGTGTTAAGGCTACTCAGATGCAGTGTCCACTGACCCAAAACCAACACAGGACCCCTTTGAGCATGCCACTGAGAGAGCCCTGCCATTCACTGGTTTTGCTCAGACTTCATTCAACAGTCAAGGGTCAGGACTCCTTAAATCAGGATTTTTCCTGAAGAAGGAAAGAATATTCCCTACCTGAGGAAAACCTTTGGCAAGCCATGGTTTGAGGCAGGCAGTATGTCTAATTTCTAAAGAGAAGTCCACATTTAGAACCAGCTCTGAAGCATCTCTGATAATTTCTGGAGTTGTCACAAGTAGGGATGGATTTTGTATTTCAGTAGTCCTGAATGTGTCCAGATTTCTCTCTCCTTTGGGTCAGTTTCCAAGACCACAGGCCACTGTCAGGGCTGTTGTTACCCTGTATGTGATCTGCTGGCCTTGCACAGGTTGTTCTTCTCTCTGGGGCCACTTTCAGTGTCACACAGTCTGGGGAGGGAGGAGGTCAGTCCCTAGACAGGTATGTGCTTTCCCTTTTCTGTCTGGTATTCCACTCACAAATGCCAACAGGAGTTGTTTGAATTCATCCCTGAGTATAACAGCAATAATAAAAGACTGTGCAAGGTATTTGACTGAAGTCCATGGGCTGCATACAAATGAAGGTGGCACATTCCCCAGTCAAGTGCTGGGGAAGAGTTTTTGAGGGAGCTGTGTGAGGAACAGCTCATGGTTATTTCCTGACTGCTGAGATTTCATTAGTAATTCCCTCTCCCCAACCCAATTGTGTTATTTCTAAGATTTCAATCGCTTCTTATCCTTATGAAGGGCAAAATTTCTTAAGCAAGTGTCACAATACTGCACCATTGATTTTCAAGGGACTGGACTGCTCGTGTCCAGGTTGAATTTCATCTTAACATGCATTCTACACCATGTCCTCTTTTTCCACAGAGCTCTGCCTTGCACATTTGTGTGAGGTTTCTTAGATCACTGACACTAACAGGGCAGTGACCAGGCACAAGGATCTATGGCATATGTGGGAATGCCCATGGGATTCAGATTCAAAGAGAACATAGCCCTTGTGCTGGGTTTTTTGGGGGCAGAAAGCTGCTCCCTGGCATGGGCTGTGTGGCACTGCACGTTTCTGTCTGAAATAAAATCTCTAAGTACCTCTGAGGTGGGATGTGTTACTGCAATGTCTCTCTCTGGAGCTGTGTGTCCAGGCATTTGGGGCATGCCTTATGCTGAAGGCTGCTGTGTTGTGAAGATGTGAAGGGCTTAGTCCTTTGCTGGCCTCTGGTCTAGAGAATGTTCTCTTCTTGAGCTTCCTGAGGGTTTTGAGACATACCTCCTGCATGAAACCACTTCTCAGGTGACAGAGGAAACCTCTGTCCACTCTTTCAAGCTGTGTGGCTGCCCTTGTAAGGCTGCCTAGGAAATCCCTCCCACCTATGGATAAAAGTTCCTTGTGTGTGTCCTGCTCCTTTCAGCTTTAATCTCCTAAGGAATCAGATGTGAAATCAAGAGTGTGTGTGATTATCTGCTGTCTTCTTTGGAGGAAAAGGTGCAGAGTTTGAAGGCAAATGCTGTTTATTCATTCGGGTCCTTCCTCAGCTCAGGCAGGAAACACTGATCTTGGCACAGAATTAGCAGAGGAAGGGCAGTGCTGTGATTTGTTGCCTTGATTTGACAGGCAATTTTCAGATCTGGATCAGAAAGTTACAGTGAAAGTTTTAGAACCTTTGGGTTTTAGAACATTTGGGTTTAGCTTTGGGGGAAGAAGAGTGTTATTTTTGCTCTGGTTTCAGAGAAGATATGAGGTTTCACTATGTCATGGCAGTTTTTAATGAATTAGTTCTATTATTAAAGCATCAAGTGAAGCTGACCAAGAGCAGAGACTAGTGATGCTACACACTGTGCAGGCAAGGAAACATGGGCCCTCCCCTAAGAGCTCAGATATAAAGAAACTGAGGAAATTAACTGGTCAGCAGTGAATCACAATTACAAATGTATGGTATGCAATTATTTTCTAATTCACCTCCACTGTCTGGAGGATGTAAAGGCACCACTTAGACCAGCTGAGTGAAGCCAATCTGGTGGCAAAGAAGTTATTGAGCAGTGGGCAAACCAGTGTTGTGAACTGGTGCGTGGGGTAGTTCACAGCATCTGCTTCTTCAGGGAAAACTTCCTCCAGCTGTCTTGGGGAAAACACAGGCAGCCAAGACAATTTGATGGCAACTCAGAAATCCAGGCAGGAGTCAGCCAGACCATCTGGGCACGTGCTGCATATGGTTGGGTTTTATTCTTTCTCTTTCTCCCTCTCTCTTTCTCTTCACGAGCTGAGATAATTATTTCTGTGCATCACGGTTGTAAAGTGAACATTCCTGATACTTGCTCTGCCTCTTATCATAAGGCAGCTGCAAATTGCTTTCAAATTGTTTTACAATTGGGTTTTGCTTGTGAACCTCTTGATTGAGCAAGGCAAAACCGACATGAGAGAAGCATTTGGGAAGGAGGGAGCAGAAAGGAGGCCAAAGGGTCGGGACAAGCGAGATGGAATAGATTAAAGGAGGGATGAGAGATGCTGTTTTCAACACAAGCTCATGGGGTCACAGCAGTGGAGATGGGTTTCTCAGCCTTTCAGAGTAAGAAGCAGCTTGTGTTGCTGCCTCCCTATGTCTGCAGAGCCTGGCACAGGGTCAGAGAGGATGCAAAGTACTACAGGAAGGTGAATGTCTTTGTGCCTGTAATACCTGCCCACCTTTTGTGGTTAAAATAAGCCTGGTTGTTTGGGACAGCCTGCTGCTTTTTCTCCAACAGAAACATGGAATCACAGCCACCATGCAGGCAGGTATGGAACCTGGTAAGAAATGAAACCCTCCAGGTGAAATTGTGTCTTCTGAGAAGTGAAAAGTGATTTTTCTACTGGTTGCATCTGACCACAGTCCCACCCTCCCCCATCAGATACTAGGCCATGGTTAGCACTGCTGCCAAGGCATTTCCTCACAGTGCAATAAAAATAAAATACTATCTGATCCAGCAATTCTGATAGCAGTGACTTTGTTTAAGCAACTTTATAATGAATCCCAGTTCTTCTCCCAATAGATGCCTTTGATATAATATCCTAGAGTAGCAATAGAATAAAATAAATCAGCTTTTACAAACTCATAAACACATAGAAAGGAATGTAAACCAATTTCTGATCTAGTTGAGGTGCACTGAGATTTCACACAGTGGCATGAAGCTTGAATGGATTCTGAAATTGCTCTTGAGCCTGTAAATTCATCTCTCTCTCTCTCCTCTGCTCTTAACCCTTTGAAGGCTGACCATATTTTCATACTTCTGGTCTCTCTCCCTGTATGTGTGCATTGTACTGCAGAGATGTGCAGGTCAACCCAAGCACTCACAGTCTCCCAGGGCATTTTAATCATGAAAGCTGAGAGAACCCAAATTTCTTCCTGTGTAGTTAGACATCTATTCCTGCTGCAGAGCAGGTTTTGGTTTGGTGTCCTTGCCTTGTCTTCTTGCTGTTCCATGGCTACTTTCATCCTAGATGTGGCTTCGTTGCCAGAGGAATAAACTTAGAGAATTTGCAACACACTTTGGGCTAAGAGGTGACAGGGTAAGTCAGCTGTTGTTAC
The DNA here is from genome assembly GCA_013399135.1 of Heliornis fulica. Classification (NCBI taxonomy): domain Eukaryota; kingdom Metazoa; phylum Chordata; class Aves; order Gruiformes; family Heliornithidae; genus Heliornis; species Heliornis fulica. Next base: position 28,554 of record VXBZ01000883.1, read on the forward strand.
AACCATCTCCCCTGCCTTGTCTCCCATTCACTATTAGCCTGGGAAGCACCTTGGCTGAGCCAGAGGGAGCAATACATTTCCTTTGGCTTGCCACTTTGCAACAGAAAGATCACCTGCAGAAAAATGGTTTAAAGGTCAGCAGTGAGATATGGAGAATTCAAAGGGTCAAGATGCTGAAAGCTCAGAGCTCTTCACTGGCCAGTAGTTTAACAGCTCTTGGGAGAGAAGGGCCATCTCAGAGCCCATCATCACATCACTTGGTGTTAAATGTCTCACTCTGACCCCATGGGTCTGAGCACCTGGGACATACAGGGCTGGGTACACGGGTGACAGGCAGAGCAACGCTGTTGGTTGTGCTAGAGCAAAGGTGGCTCATACTCAGCATGGATCTGGCCCTGCAAGTGAAGAAGACACCACTCTCTTGGTGGAGGGGGTGGGGGGGAATGGAGGAGGACAGTGATTTATGCCCATGAGGAAAGATACTGCTGTCTGGTGCAGGTGGAAATATGTCAAAGATCCTCAGGAGACCCAGGGTTTCTGACACGTGCCTCTTCCCTTTGTAGAAGTTATTTCAAGGTAAAGATTTGGCTGGTGAAGGGTTGTTTCTGCTCTCAGGACCCACACTTCTCAGCCAGTATTGTGTCTCCTTCCATGCTTCCCTTCTGTGCTAGCACTTCACCACATGACATAAAGAAACACTTTTTAGTTTTATTTGGTATCACTCCACTTGCTGGAGGTCAGACTGCAGCTGGGGAGTGGGTGCAGCCAGACCCAGACATACTGCACTGCCTTGCCATGGGTGCTGGGGGAATGAAATAGGTTTCTGCCTACTGAGGAGCCATCCCTCTGCAGCTCCATCCCCCAGCTCATGACTAAAGCTTGTCTCTGGGGCCTGGGGGAGACATTTTCTTCCCCAGCCGAATTAACTGCACACTTCTCTGGGGAGAAAGCACAGGCCTTTCTGCCTTCCCTCCCCAGTTCCCATCAGACAAATTATTTCTGTAACCCTTCTCCATCTCCTGGTAAAGGAGGAAAACCTGCAAACTGAGCAAGTCAGGGAGGCAGGGTACCCCAGGCTTGCAGCAGCAGGGGGGATGGGGTTGGCATGGCAACAGCGTGGTGGTGGGGAGCATCCTGGCTCCCCCATAACCCCCAGTACTGGCCTGCAGCGATGGTGCTGGGGGTCGTGTGCTTTATCCAGCTGTCAGAGATAATAGGGAATGGGAGAAGGGAGGCTGAATGCTAAAATACTGCAGCAGGGACAGAGAGGGAGTTGTGGCTGGGAGTGCTCAGGTTTGATTTCGGTGATGGTGCTTCCAGTTCCTTGCTCAAACCCTGCAAAACACCCAGTGCCTGACCTGGGGGTGGCCTGTGCCATGCGGGTGCTGACTGCACCAACCCTGCAGGCACAGCTTGGACATCTGTGCAGCTGCTGGAGCCCACACTGGCAGCTGAGTGCTCTGTGTTCCTGGAGCTGGTGGGTGTCTCCTGGCACAGGGTCCTGTGATGGGAGGTCTCCTGGAAGAGCTCTCATGCAGACCCGAGGCCTTGCTCTCTGCTGAGGGTATCTTGCACAGGGTGCTCCCATTGCACCACTCACTGCCCCAGAGAGCTGCTCTGAGACCCAGCAGGACAGGCTGAATGGAGCAAAATGAGATGGTGTTCAACTTGTTGGCTGCAGATTGACTGGCTTTGATGACCTGCTGGAGAGGGGTTCTGCAGAGAAGGACCTGGGGAGCCTGATGGATGGCAGAATGGCCATGAGCCAGCAGTGTGCCCTGGTGGCCAAGGCCAATGGGATCCTGGGGGGCATTAAGAGGACCGTAGCCAGAAGGTTGAAGATAGTGATTCTTCCCCTCTACTCTGCCCTGGTCAGACTCACCTGGAGTCCTGTGTCCAGTTCTGGGCTCCCCGGTACAAACCAGACAGGGATCTCCTGGAGAGAGTCCAGTGGAGGCCACAAGGATGAGGAAGGGCCTGGAGCATCTCCCCTGTGAGGAAAGGCTGAGTGAGCTGGGGCTGTTCAACCTGGAGAAGACTGAGAGGGGACCTCATCAATGTTTATAAATATCTGATGGGTGGGAGACAAAGGGAGATGCCCAACCTCTTCTCAGTGGCCTGTGGGGACAGGACAAGGGGCAATGGCCACAAGTTGAACCACAGGAGGCTCCACACTGAGGAGCAAAAGAACTTCTTCACAGTGAGGGTGACAGAGCCCTGGGACAGGCTGCCCAGTGGGGCTGTGGAGGCTCCTTTTCTGGAGATATTCAAGCTAGGGAACCTGCTCTGGCAGGGGGTTGGACACCATGATCTCTGGAGTTCCCTTCCAACCCCTACGATTCTGTGAACCTGTGATTGGTGGTTTTCTGGGCATCTGTAGGAGCACATGACAAATTACTGGCACAGAAAGGGGAGACAGTGGTTTACCCTGGCCCCGTTGAACAAGTTCTCTGCTTGCTGGGGTCTTGGTGGACAGAGCAGATCTGTCCTTGCTTCTCTCACCTCCTCTCCCTCCTTGTCCATGGGTACTGGCAGGAAGCACCAACAAGTTCTCGGTGTTCAGAGCCCATTTTTCCAGACCATGTGTGAAAGACAGAACATGCTTTTCTTGGGCAGACTGATTAGCAACCCACACCACACACCAAGTCCCAGGAACACCACTGGTGAAGTCCACAGATCCTGCCATCAGACATGGCCAGTCTATTCAGCGCTGTGTCTTCCCAAGCACCGTGGTGTCTGCTGGGAAACCAAGGCACGTTCTCATCATCAGTCTGTCTTTGCAGGAAACAAATGCCCATCCACCGTGTAATTAACCCAGTTAACAGAGACATTGATGCATGCTAACTCCATGAAACCAGCTTATTATCTGCACTGCTAATTAGCCATGGGAAAACAGACACAGATTTTATGAATATCCGTTTAAGAAGGGGGGAGGAGGAAATGAAACCCTGTTGAAACTGATTTTTTTCCCCTTCTTTCTTTTTTTTAAAGAGAGATGAAAGCAGAAACAAGCTAAATGTACCCATGTCAAGGAAAGATTAGTTTGACAGGCTCAGGCAGAGTAGGCACATTTAATCTGGCCACATCTGGCCTCTGCAGTGGTGATGAGGGACAGAAGTTTTCTAGCTGGGGTTCAGATGCTCTCCTAGAGTGTCTGTACTGGAAGTGTTGATTATACACGTGGTGCAGTTTTTCACAGTGGTCTCTTCCAGGCCTTGTGATGTTGGTTCACCTGCCTGCCATGGTAAGCACAAGCAGAGAACAGAGGTTCTCTCTCTGCACAGGAGGGTGACACAAAAAGACTTGGCTCATGGCTGCATCCAGAACATGCATCCTGTCCCTCTCAAAGGATGCTCGTTCTGGACTTTGCTGCCACATTTAGTATTTGGAGAGGAGTCCTATTCACTGGTTGTGCTGATGGGGTATGAAAGGCAGGATAGTTTTACTGCAGAGCAGTTGACCTTGCTCCAGAGATATTACCAATACACAGCTGCTATCCAACATTTCAAAACACTATAGTCATTATGTGAATCTGTCTGCTAAGAGAAGCAAATAGACTTCAGATCATGATGATCTGACTTTTTAAAAGAAAAACACGTGCAGGTGGGACTATGGGGGCACATCCCTCTCTGTCTTGGTTGGTGGGAGAGCTCTGAGTGAACACACAGGATGCCTTGTGCTGTCATTGAGGGTCCAGGCAATGACCCTTCCCCACTTCAAACCAGTGGAAGACAGGGTGACAATGTGGTTCTCCAGGTTGCTCGGTGGGATGGGAGTTTGCAAAGGCAATCTGCTACGGTGAGACCAGTCAGTGATGGGTTAATATGAGGATTAATGATTAATATGAGGACAAATCATTTAGACTCTTCTAAGCTTTCCTCACTATCATCCTTGGTTCCCTCAATGAGATCACCCTGCTGCACACAGCTCCCTGCTGGGGGATGTCAAAGCCATGGTTTAACGAGTGGCCACAGTCCTTTCCTCCTGTGCACGTCAGATCTTGTGACCTCCTCACTGAGGATATGAGAAGGACTGCTTGACTCTGAGGTGGAGAGGGACAGGAGCATGGTTTCTTTAGGGCTTCCTATTGTGAAGGCAGTTTGCAACCTGTGCAAGAGTGGTGTGTCCCCAGCACAATCTGGGGGGTACTGGAGAGGCTCTGCAGTAGCGAAAGGCATCTGTTTGTGCCGGAGGGCTGTTTAATGATAAAACCTGATTCATGCTGGCCCTTTGCCTGGCAGAAGTTCATCCATTTAAACTCTTTTAATACCAGTAAATGCAGTGCTTGAACAACACAACCCCAGAGTCCTCACCAAGTCTACACTCCCACCTGCCTCGTTCCCAGTGAACTCAGTGGGACAACTCAAGTGTTTGAAGCTCAACGCATCCAGAAAGGCTTTGCTCTGCTGGGGGCCTTCATGCATCAAACAGGGGATGGGGGGCAGCACCAGCTGCCCAGATTTCATAAATTCATGCCTGGTGCTGCTTGTCAGAGCAGAGTTCAGAGCTCAAGGCTTCCCTTTCAAACACTGAAAGCACAGCAGAGTGTACTGTGATTAGGGTTGCTGGCTCACCAGCGTGCATCCTGCAGGGAGTGGACATCACTGAGGGACCCGTGAACAAACTGTCTGTAATTTATCAGAGGCTTCACTTGGACACATGGTTGACATGGCAGAGGGGAGGCTCCCTCTAGCAAGGTGTGAGGCTAATCTCAAGGGCTGTTGCAGGATGCTCAAGGGAGGGAGGGCAGGGAAGGTTTTTGTGCTCACTAGTTGAGCTGTAATTATGCTGGAAGTACATATCACCGATCACACTTGTTCTGCTTGTAGAGCACAGGGCTGGTGGCTTGTTTAACAATGCACAGCACATTGTTCTTGCTCCAGCCCCTAACACCACGAAATTGATATTGCCTTTCCACAGGCAGAGAGATAAGACATGTGCTTAGTACACTGTCAGGGCCACGATAGCATCGCCACATGGGGAAATTAAAAATCTCAACATGGCAACAAAGCCCCTCCTCAGCACGTCGCTGGGCAGTGCACAAGTTCCCAGCAGGAATAGTAAAGAGAACAGCAAGGAAGAAGGGATATGAAAGTGAGGGATATGAACTAAAATGAAGGCCCAAGGCTGTGGAAAAGGGAGGAGCTCCATCTGCATGGGAGACACAACTGCACCTCATGCCATTAGGGAAGTTGATGTGGCACCTGAGATTGTTGCTGTAACTTCAGTCTGAGCCTTTAAAGAAGCAACCAGTGGCTTTTCCACCCTTCCTGTGCCAGCTCTCCAAAATCAACTCTCTTTAGCTGGGTGCACAGTGAAGTGTGTGTTTGTACAGCACAGGGTGGGAAGCTGTCACGTGCTGTGCTTGGGAATGAGGGGTGATTAAGAGGGAACGAGAGGACTGGAGGGAGAATGGTGAGCATAAGATTGCCTCTGACAGGCAGGCACAGTGGTAATTTTTTCACTGAGATGCATTTTTGTCCTTCACTGAAAAGTGCTGATTTGTTGCAACAGAACTATTCAAGATTTGGAAGCATTCACGATGAATTTTCCAGCTTGGAAAACATAGTTTGAAAATTGTCAGGGCACCTCAGTCTCATATAATCAAGGCACAAAGTCTGGGAGAGTCTTAGTTGAAATTCACCATTTCACTTGAGGTTTAAACTTGTGTGCTTCAAAATACCCCACAGCTTAAAATCAAAATGGAACAATCTGAAGTTGTTGGAGTAAAGTGTGGAGTGACCCAACCTAAACTGCATTTCTACTGGTCATCTTGGGAAAATTGGCAATCATTTGACTTACCTCAATTTGAGATGGATTTTTGTCAGTTAAAAAAAAACTTGTTCTCTGCACCTTCCTTGCTTCTTTCTCTTCCTGCATGGCACAACATGAGCAATCCGAGGGTCTGTGGTACTTGGCAGTGTGGGACCCTGTGGTCTGTGCCCAGTGCACACCTCTGGGAGGGATCTCTCCCACTGTGCCAGCTGTGCCAAACTGGGCACTGTGTCTGTGGCACAGGATGGGGCTGCCTTCTACCTTGCAAAGAGAAAAACAGTATTTTGTAGCACTGCAGTGGCGGTTGTTGGTTGGAACAGAAGGAACACCACATCACACACATGGGTTTGTCAGAGACAGATGGCTCCAGGAGGTCCATCAGCTCAATATGAGAATTAATGCAGTTTTAATTAAACTTACTTTTCTGCCTATATGGGCCTGGGGGAGAGAAAGTGCTCAGAATCAAAACCCAATGTTTTTTCAGTGCCTGTGGGGGTTTTCCTAGTCTCCTTTTCCCTCCCCCTCTCCTCTGTGACCTCATTTCTTTCTTCTGCAGGAGTCACTCATGTTCCTGTGCAAGACATCTCATCAGGGCTGCTTGTAGCAGGGGCAGGAGACTCATGATGGGTGGCAGAGAGCTGCTGTGGGTCTGAGGCTGTGTGAGGGGAGAGTGGAAGGTGTGAGAGGCAGTGGGAGCCATGGGATGATGGTTGAAGCCACAGAAGGTGTGGGGTTACCACCAGGTCTTGGGAAGCAGCACTGCAGGAGCCATGAAGGAAAGGACTACCTGAAGCCAGAACAGAGGTAGAGGAGAAGGAACAGAAGATTTTGGCAGAGCTTGAAAGAAGCTAACGTGGGGTTTATCCAAATATTTTCATATAAACCATATAAAATCTGTTGCCTAAGATGCCTGGCTCCCCTCGTTGAAGGCCTCCCCCTCCCCATCCCAATCCTATTAATGAAGTTGATAATAAGCAGAGCAAATCCTGTCAGATAAGTAATTAATCAGGAGGCTGGAGCAGTTGAACAGCAGTCATTTTTGCAAAGCCAGAGACCTCTTGGCTGAGAAGCCCCAGAGCACAGTGGGGTGGGAACCTTGCCCAGTCAAGAGGAAAGCAAGATGGGGGCTCTCAAATGGGGACAAGCTGGAAAAGAACTGCTGGGGCACGTGATCTCACTGCAATTTTATTCTTCTTGGGGAAATAGCAAATGAATCCCTAAAATGAAGGTCTGAGGGATAATTTAACTGTGTGGCATGTTTAAGCATTACATTCTCTCTTTTCTAAAAGGCAGAAATGGCATTTACTTGTATCAGGCCAAACTTTACTATCTCTCATTTTAAAACCACATTTTGTTGACTAATAGCAACCTTCAACCCAAAGAAAGCAGCAAAGCAAAAGGTTGGGCTGTCCACAGAGTAATCCCAAAAGCCAGCGTAAATATTCTGATTTGAACATAAGGGACTTGCAAGTTGACCCAAAAGGAGAATAATCAGGTTCTTGGTCTCACCCACAGAAGATATATTTTCTCCTGTTTTCTCTAATGGACTAAATCGATGCAGTGTCTATGCTCCTCTAGCCGGTGAGATGCTCTCCCCTGCCTGCAGGAGCTCTGGGAGGCTGCAGCCCTGGTAGGGATGCTACAGTCCTGCTCGGCTCAAGAGACTCTGTCAGACCCTACAGGCAGCTCTCCCTTCTCCCCCTCAGTCCAAGCAACTCAGAGGAGAGGAGCAGGACTCCAGAGTCTCTGCTTTATGCCAGTAACAACTCTCTGGAGTATTCCCATTTTCATAGATTTACTGGCTTAATGCTTTGTTAGAATGATAAAAGCTAGTTAATTATCCCTTATGAGAGTCTGCCTCCCCACCTGCCTTCCTCACACACACACAACACCCCCCCTCCCACCCAGCCCAGCCTCCCCATGGCTATATATTTATCTTTTGTTTGTTCATTTGATTTGGAGCTGAATAAATTGGAAAAGCTGGAGTGATTCATGTACTGTGGATTGCATATTGATCTGGCACACTTTCCTCCTTTAAGTCCCCATTAGTCACGCCGATCAATGGTTCCTTCTGGCTGGGCATGTGTGTTTGCAGAGCCAAGGGAGGAGGTGTAGTCTGGGGGAAGGTCTTTGCACCTCCCAGCCCCTGCCCAGCCCCTTCTATTTTGCACCCTCTCTTGCCAGAATTTTGTATGCTTGAAACATTGTGGAGGCAGGATACTCTGCTACATTCCTGCCTCCGAGGGTGGCCTGGCCGGTGTTATCCAGTAAAGCTACTCCAGAGACATCAGAGTTTTGGCCTTGAGAAGTCCTGGCTCCAGATGTGGTTTGAGCAGTGTTTCAGGTGCTTTAGGAGACTGCCTGCAAGAGGCTTGTTCTGTATGTAACCCCATTTCCGTAGCGCTTTTAGGGATCCCCTGGCTGATAACAGAATATTCACAGCCTCTGTCTCCATAGTGATGTCTTAACCTTTAACTTCATCTCCTGGATTAGCTCCTGAGCCAGCAATGCCTGAAAGCACACACCAAAGAACTGAAACCTACGTATTTCCAACTGTATCGGGTACAACAAAATGCCATTCCTCCCCCAGCTATATTTGGGTGCAACAAAATACCTCTCCTCCTGGGGGAAAGGCAAGCTCACCTGAGTTTGTGGGCAGCTATGTCTCTGGGCTCACAAAAAGCCAAATGCTGGTCCTGCACTTTGGTCACAACAACCCCAGGCACCGTCACAGGCTTGGGCAGGAGTGGCTGGAGAGCAGCCTGGGGGAAAGGGACCTGGG
>VXBZ01000883.1:37461-88952 GCA_013399135.1 Heliornis fulica
GGTTGAGTCCCCATCCCTGGAGGGGTTTAACAGACGGGGAGATGCGGTGCTTGAGGACATGGTCTAAGGGTAGACTTGGTGGCGGTGGGTTAATGGTTGGACTGGATGATCTTAGGGGTCATTTCCAGCCTTAAAAATTCTATGATTCTATGAAAGGAATTAGAGGTTGAAGCAGGCTTGATGCCAGCTGCCCTGTGCACTCTTTGGAGTTTCCATCATCAGATAGTGGACCAGAAATGCTGTTTTAGGGGTGAGGAACTGCATAGCTTGCAGGTCCAAGCAGAGAGGTGAGGAGAGGTAGTCATTGCCATAGGGGGGCAAGGGATGTTAGCAGGCCAGAATGGGTCTGCTGACATCTGAACAGAACAGGGAGCTCATTTGCAGCTGTAAAAGTTATTCCACAAGGTGAGGAGGACTCAAGTACAGGGTGGATGGACACAATCTGCCTTAGATTCAAAGGTGTCAGGCTTTCCTGGCAGGAGGCAAAACCAGCTTTACACATGGAAAGTGGGAAGGACCATAGGCAGTAGAGAGGGAGGAGGGACAGGAGCTGAAGAAAGGGGAGGGGGCCTTTCCCAGTACACCTAGAGAAAGGGCAAAGGGTGTGGTGGTGGCTGGTGAGTGTCACAAAGTTGTGGCCTGGAGCACAGTCAAAATAGCAGAGGTTAGGTACGAGTGTTGTACCCCCCTCACAACACCCCACTGTGCTCCAACAGCCCCACAGCTGTCTCCTTCCCTCTGCTCCCACTGGGGATGGGGGTGTCAGGAGCCAGACTTTTTCTGATGGGCATCAAAAGTCAGGGGGTGAAGAAAGGTGTTATTTTGTGGGCTACTAAAGAAATATTTCCTCCTGTGTAGAAAAACACAAGGTTTTCCATCAAGACAGCGTGCTATCAAAACAGTATCACTCTGCACTAGCCCAGCATCTTCCAGCAGAGCTCATAAAATACTTCAGTGAGGAACAACAGCATGATCTTCCTCAGATACAGACACAGCCAGCATCTCCACAGCTAAAGGAGGCCATTTAGAGAGTCACCAGAGAGCCATCAGCACCACCAAATCTAGGTCTCAGCCTTCTGACTCCCCACTTTTTCTCTGACTCACTTTCACACATGGCTGGGTAATACCATACAGGAATCTGGATCCACAACACGTTTTTCAATCCCCTGGTGTTTGTTGGGAAGCAGTTTTAAGCTAGGTGTTGAGGTGGCAGACACCAAGATGCTACAGGCCAGTGATTTTCAACCTGCACTTTGAAGACTGTTGGGGGTCAACAGATTATATTTAAGGAGCTGCAAGAAGAAACTAAGAAAAACTAACTTGTCAGCAGACTTAACTGAGGTCTTCAGGGGTCAGAAAACCCATTCCCCCATGGGTAACTTAACAGGTTAGAAAAGAAAAAAAAAGCCTGAAAGCTCAGTATGTGACTGAGACTAACTAACCAAACATGAGGATGATGCAGGAAATCTTTTTAGTCTGTTTAAGTTTGTTTCTATTACTTTCAGGCTGGGTTTTCCTCAAGAGGCCCAGGCTTGGTGTCCCATGCCAGGCCTCCTTCTGGGCCAGGCGAGGTAGCTGAGCTTCTGAAAACAGCAGGTCTGCTGGAAGCAGTTGGTAGTTGGGCATTGCATCTTATGCTGCCCTGACTGTGCCACAAGGAAGGGACCAGAGAGCCCTTCAGACTTCTCCAGTTGTCCTATGGCTACTATACCATGGCTATATTATACCTGCAAGGAGGGTGTGGAGAGGTTACCTCTTCTCTCAGGTAACAAGCGACAGGATGAGAGGAAACGGTGACAAACTGCCCAAGGGGAGATTTGGGTTGGACATCAGGAAGAATTTCTGTCCTGAAAGGGTTGTCAGGTGATGGGACAGGCTGCTTATGGTCTTAAAGGTCTCTTCCAACCCAAGGGATTCTGTGATTCAGAAGCAGGAGCAGTTCGCTACAGGCTCAAAGCCATCGTTTTGCCCACACTAACAAAGCAAATCCAGTGTGTTCCAGTTGGGAAACCTTTCTCTGCCAGTTTCTCAGACTTGGGCCATAAGTAAGTCCCCTGCTCTCCAGGACTGGTCCCAGCTTGTGTCTGCTAGGGACAGCATCTCCAGGAGCAGCAAAGATCATTTGTCCTCTGCTTCACCACACGCCACAGCCCCATCTGGGCCTGGCAAGAAGCTCTTGCTGCATCTCAGACTTTCCAACTCGGCTCTCCCCCGAGACTGCTTATGTGTCAAAGCTACATGTGGGCCTGGTTGTGTCCAGTCCACAGAGTCCCCTTCTTTGTGTCTGTGCTGGATACACAGCACAAGGGGAGATGGGTATGCCTTGTACTGTCAGCCTGATAAAATCCTTCAGCAGCTTGAGACGTGCTAACACGTTCTGCCTGCCAAGTTCAGGGTGATTGGAGCATCTGACAGACAGCAGCTTCCCTGGGTGTTAAACATTAATAGCTTTCCAGCTTTGCCTCTGGATTTTCTGTTCCTAAGACCTTAGCTGCCTCTCTGGAGATGTCAGTCTGCGACAGAACAATTACTGCCCAAGCTCCACGCTCCTGAAGAGGCACGATGGCTTTGGGACAGAGTGGACGGGTTCCCCAAGAGTGATTAAAGGAAATAGGGGGGCATGAAGGGACTGAATTGAGGTTGTGTTGCACAGGGGCATGGGGCAGAGGAGGGATGATGGTTTGTGGAGTCCATCTCCATTGAAAATGAGTGTTTGATTTCAGAGGCACGTTAACTGCAACATCTGATTGTGGTAGCTTGGACAACAACTAGGGCTGCTGTCCAATTCTATCACCATTTTCATCTGCCTCCTCTACTTCCCTTGTTTTGAACAACTTTCCAAGCACCCATCTGCACCCTCACCTGATATTTTTTCTGCAGACTTTTGGCTCTCTACTCCTCTCCAGTGATAGCTGCTTTTCAGGGAGGCTGCTCAAGGATGTAAATATGGCAAAGTTGTATAAAGTCTCAGCAGCTTTTTTCCCCTTGTTCTTCTTTTGTATGTGATTCACAATTTTGTCTTTCAGGAGAACTCATGCCAGTGAAATATGTCTTCTCTGTGAAATTTCACCAGCTGAGGGTTTTCCCTGCTGAAAATATCTGAAACTGCAAGTGTTAGAGGTTTTGGTACAAATCTGCCTTCATGATATTCACCATTTGGAACCGATTCAAGATGTTCTTCATGGTCACGTGATCTTTCACATAGGCTAGATTTGAAAACAAACTCATTTTCTCTGCCAAAAAGGGAGGAATCCTTCCATGAAAACAGGATAAGTTCCAATTCAGCAGTGATCCATGTAAACACTAAAATATAGGGTGCCATCTTTCATAAATCTAGGCATTAAAAGATCAGCTAACAGAAAATGGCATGATTGCTTTGAAACCTGCATCATTTGCATTGTCATGGACACATGAAATAAAATCAGCAGGATGCAAGTACTAATTACTAGAGCAGGAGTCCTTTCCTAAACTGTGTGTGTCTCTCTGTGGGTCTTTACCTCTATTGCTCTCTCCTCTGCACCACAAAGGCATTTTGCTAGTCCCATTCTACTTGTAGGAGGGTTTGCACAGCCTCTGTGTCACTGCTGGAGGGACAGATGTCTTCAGAGGGAATAGAAGGAGCTGCCGGGTAAATAGCGAGGCAGGGTGGGGACTGAGGAGCTTAGGGGAAGGTGTCCTGCAATTTGCACCTCTGTGGTGTTTAATCTCTGCTGTGAGAGGACCCGGCCAGTGGGGCAGGATCGTGCTTGTACCTGGAGGTCTGGCAGAGAAATCCAAGACACTGATCTTATAGATCTTTCTATGCTGGTTTGTGTGTGACAGGAGGCAACTCAGGCTTCCTGGCAGAGGCTTTGCCTTCTTCACTAAGCAAGCCCTGCTGCCAGCTCTCTGACTGCATCAGCCCTGGGCTATCTGAGGAGCCTTGGAAAAGACATTCCTTTTCTTGAAATATGGAAGTGTGGGGGTTATTTTTTAGTTGTTTTTTTTCCTTTTCTTTCGTTTTTCTTTCTTTTCTCCAAGTTGCAGAGTAGCACAGATGGGCTAGAGCAGAGAGGAGCATGGAGTGAGGGGAACTCCTAACAGCTTGCGGTTTGAGGCATGGATTTAGCCTCGGGGAAAGCACTGGCTCAGCTCAGGACAGCTGTGGCCCAGGGACAAGTGAGAACAAGCTTTCTGTCATGCCGATTCACTTACCCTGACACCAGCAGCTGCCAAGGGGGTGCACTTAGCACAGCAGCAGTGCAGGCACTGCTCCCCTGAGGAGCTGTGTGAGGTTTGTGTGGTGGCTGTGGGGTGCTGCAGCATTCCCCTCCCTGGTCGTGACTGGGACCACATGCAGAGAGCATCTCCCTGTGACCCAGAAGCTTAGCATGAAATGGAAACCCCTCGAGTTCCTCCAGCCTTGGCAGCTTTTTGCAGCCGAGGTTCCAAGTGACACCAGGCGTGCCCTGCAGGGAGCGTGGCTAAGCAGGGGAAGCAGCGTGTTACACGCTGCTGTGCACAGCTGCTCAGCCCTAAGCCCCTGCAGCTGGGAGGGACTCAGCAGACCCTTCCCTCCTCCAGGAGAGTGTCCACATTCTCTGCCCTCTTCTGCTGCTCAGGGAGGAGCACTGATCCTTCCCTGTCCCCCTCTCTCCCTGGTCCCACTCAGGACATCCATCGTCTGAGTTCGCTTAAGAGCTCTGCCCATAAATACTCGGTTTTTATAGCTGCAGCCAGACTCTGAGGAATTATATGGCCTAACGGTTCCATCCATTTGCTTTTCTAATAGTCATATTAGTAATATTGTGAGTGCTCAGAGTCACAGATAAATCCTACTGCTATAAAAACACTTCTGCATTTCATGCCACAGAGCAGTTTCACTCAAGTCACTCCACGGGCACAAAGCTCTCGCCTAGCTCAAGGCACGTGTCACTATCCTCCAAGGCCCTACCACATTTGTTGGAGGCAAAGCCTGCTCCTTTAATGCCTAGATGAAGTTTTCCTCCACTGTTCCTCCTCATGTGCATGTGCACTTTATTATAGTGCTAATAAGCACCTATTAATTTCTCAGTCATTTAACTGGTGAAACTGTTGGAAGGGAACAGATAGAAGAGAGAAAGAAGGAGAGAAAGAGAAAGGGGGCCTGGAGGATGATGGTTTGAGCAGTGGTGGAAGGGGAGGAGAAAACCAGGCATTAGAACTTGCTTTCCTCAATACTAAAACACCATGTGGGAAGCACAGGCTGTGATCCCTCCTCTCTGTTGAGCTCCTGGCACAAGGTGTGACACTGAGGGAGGAGCAGGGAGGCGTGAGAGCTTCTCTTATGACACCAATACTGGGCTGGCCTCAGGGGGTTTATTTCTAGGATGCCCCTGGGCAGATGGGCAGCATGCCCTGGATGCTGGCAGGGTGAGAACACCAGCATCTCTCCCTTGAAGAGCCCTGGCATGGTGGCATGTAGGTAGCACTGCTTTGATCACACCACTGCAGGTACTGGGCCTGGATGAAAACCTTCCCTTTTGCCATGGTCTCATTTGCCAACACAACCACCCCAAGTACTTAACCTGCTCTGGTGAAAGGAACTTGGAAGAGATGAGAACAGAGGGGAAAAAGAAACCTGTTAATATTTATGAGGACTATGAACCAGATTAATTTCCATGCACCATTTCACCTGCAATGCTTTCCTTCCATATTTATATAAGGGGAAAATAAATAAACAAACAAAAAATAAATCCAAATATCTAGCTTCTTTTAGATGGTGCATGAGCCATATGTCATTTAAATTAGGATGCTCTGCTTTGTGCAGGTAGAGTCTTCCTCTGTGTCTTTTTGGCCAGTGTGAATCATTTTCCCAGCTTCAGACCAAGGGATGACTTCCCCTCTCAGTGTTCTGCAGCCACCTCCTATGTCAGCTTGGGGAATCACTAGCTCCACACTGCTACCTGGCAGTAGGGCTTCACAATTTGCCTGTTTTTTTAGGATCCAGAGGCTCAAGGGGAATTTTTGAGAGAGCCAAGGGCAGGATGGGGCTCCTTACAGTGAATGAGATCCCATGCCAGGCATTAAATCTGGGAGAAACTGCTGCAGTAGCATCATCAGAGGTGAGAGTATTACAGGTAGCCTGAGACTGGGCTTCTCCTGTGAGATGATGCCATTCAGAGTATGGGAAGCAAGACCCACTGGTCAGAAGGTTGGTAGAGGGAAATGTCTATGCTCAGAGTCACAGAGGGAGCAAAAAGCAGGGCTGGAGACAGACCCACTGCAGACAGACCATGCACAGCACTATATTTGACTGCACTTCTGCAATGCAATCCCAGGCAGTTGCAGATTAGTTATTCTGAAATACAACTGTTGCTGTTTGGGTACTCCCAATCCTCCAGGGAAACATTTTCTTATTGTCTCTAGGAGAAATGTAGTCAAGTTTGTTTACAAAACTAGTTATTGGTATAAATTAACATTTAAACCCCTCTACAGTTTACATTTCCATTTATAAAATCTCCTGTTAGGATTATTTGATAATGCAAATTCTCATCTACTGCCTTAATAGACCCTTCAGTGTTGGGGTGGGTTTTGATTTCAATTGCTTTTTTTTTTTTCTGCTAGTAATAGGATCTGCTATACATATGACAGATTTGTCAGTGGAATTTTAACAAATAATATTAAATGAACTTCAAATGCCATTTGTATCATCAGTTTTTAATTTCAAAAGTGTCACCCTATTGCATTTTGGGAATATGTAAATTAACAGTTCACCTACTAAATTTTATGGCAGCCCAACGTGTCTAGAATACATTCTGCTGATATTTCTGTTTATTTAATCCTTGCAATATAAGGGAAAGATTAGTTGTTCATATTTTGTATATTTATTTTATAATGACTTGGTTTTTTTTCATTAATGAAATGATTTAGATTTATGCAAAATAAGGTAAAACTTTTATTGGAAGGTGACTATGAAATACTTGGTTTTGGAGGGAAAAGCAGTCTGAAGAAACAAAAAGATAGTGGTGTGTGATGGCATGTGATAACAGTCTTTAACCCTCTGTATTCATCTGGCTTTACAATGGGATACATAGAGAAAAGACACTGTGTATGTTACACCTGAAGTGTAAGATGGGAGGATGGCTGATTCGGACATCCAGGCTCTGTTCCACCGAGGAGCTTTACATCCTGGTAAAGCACCACTCCTCTTTGAGAAGGAGCAGTTCTCACATGGTTAATATTTTACTTTTTAAAAGTGTTTAAGGACACACACAAAAAAAAAATGCTTCAAAGATTGAAATTTCATTTTGGGGGGAAGCTTGCTTAGAATTGTTAATAATGCTTGCAGGGAGAAGGGAATGGGAAGGATGGTCTTTTGGAGTGACAGGAATGACACAAGACTTTAATAAAGCTCTGAAGGAGGCAGTGGAGAAAGAACAGAAGGCTTTATATGATCTGAAAAAGTGAGTGAAGTCTGATAATAAACAAGTAGGTGTGAGAGTCTTGCAAGTTCCTGACCTATGCCTGGGCTCTAGGCTCCACACTCATGGAGTCCTCACGGTTTCTGCCCTCCCATACAATACCTGGGGCATCCTCCCTGGACCCCAGACTGCCCAGGTACCCCCTTGTCCCTAGTGGCCACTGCTCTGGCTCCCAGCAGGACAGTTCAAGCAAGCAAAGAGGAAGGATAGGACTGCTCCCATTTCATCCTGTTCCTACCAGTAGTGTGCATGCCACTGGTTTGTTCAGCCCTTTGGACTTACTCCAGTGTAGCTGGCAGGGTGGGAGATGCACACTCCAAGGCAGACAATTACTCCTGCTCTGTGTTGCAGCTCCCATGGCTGTCCCTAACAGGTTGGTTCTACTTCTGGTTGAAGTCACCCTCACTATGTACAGATGGCACCCTGCTGTTCTGCACCCAAAAGGGATTGTGAGAGGTCAGCCTGAATGCACCAGAATTGACTGGCTGTGTGTCCCCACACACAGTGCTGGTGGGAAGGATTCCAAAGGTGCTGTCCTTCTCACATGCACCCTCAGATCTTACAGGTGGGCTGCTGGGGGTGAGTGCTGGAGGAGGGGAGCACCTTGAATACTGGTGGGTGCTGGCAGGGTAGAAAGGGATTTGCCTTTGGAGGCCTTTCTCTGTGGGCCAGTATGGGGACACCTTAGGAAATGTGGTGGGAAACAGGGTGAAAACTCATGTCCTGGTACCATTTAGGTAAAGAGAGGGACTGTGAGAGGGACTTTGTCAAGGTAGGGCAGAACAGGGAGGTCCTACTGGCAAAGCTTGAATCCCATAGGGATGATCTGTCCCTCCCATGTGCATGTGCTCCAAAACAGGACTTTCACATTGATCCCTGGCAACTGATCAGGGCCTGGGACCCTGTAGTGCATGTACAGGGAGCGGAGGGAGAAAGGAAGTTTACTTTTATCCACACAAGCTCCCTGCCATACATCTCTAATGAAAGAACCCTCCTGATCACTTCATCACTTCATCAGCCTATCACTTCATCAGAGAAAATTAATTTAACCAGAGATGCTTCTCTCCTGAAGCTGTCCAAATGAGAGAGCCGCTCTCTCTTACATGGCCTCACTTCTCCTCCAACTCAGTGGGATCCCTGGGGACTTGCCAGGGAACTTTCAGGTGCATCTCCATTAATTACCATAAGCTGGTTAACCACACAGTAATCATAAAGCCCTCTCATTTGTTACTGGCCAGTGATTACAGCAGCAGCAGGAGTGGTGGAGGCACAGGGAGTGGAGAGACATCGATTCCCATTGCAGGAAGATGGCAGATCATCAAAACCAGTCTGCTGCTTGTGTGTTCCTGGGCATGCAGGTCTTTGCACAGATAATGACTGGAGCAAATGTTGATTTGTTGAGACACGGGTTTGAGAGGCTCTTACAGGATGCTACACCTTGGAAAATCAATACTGGCATTTGCAGAAAGAAGGGAGAGAAGGGGAATGTCTCTGAGGGGAGAGGGTGGCATGGCTGTTTGTGGTTTGGTGGGCCAGGACATGGCATTTGCAGTTGGTCAGGAGAGGGCTAGTTCCTGCTGGAGCACAGCCATGAGCCCAATGCATGGTCTCCTAACTCACCCAGGTTTCTCATCTGTCTGAGTTGAGGCATCACAATAGATCTGTCCCTTGAACTCAGCTGTCAAGGCCAGACATTTCTGCAGCAGGCCAAGATCTGGCTTTTCCACACAAGGAACACAGGATATGAGAATACTGGCAGGCTTCAGGGCGTGTTTCCAGGTGTGGAGTCCAGCTGTCCATGGGCATGGCATTGCTATCACACCACAGCCCAGCAGGCACTCAGAAGCACACGATGTCCCCTCCGTGCCACCCGAGCAGAGGCAACGGCTGCCACATGCGGCCGTGAGCAGCCACCTTACCCTGGAGCTCTTGTCTCCACAGGAACACAGCCCCTTTAAAGCTAGAGAAATAACTTCTTTTGGATCATTTTGATGCACTGACTTCATGACCCATGCCAACATGCTCAAACACAAGGAAGGATCAGCGTGTTAATTGCAATCCTCTTGTTATGCAAAGTCATCAGCAGACTAATGTCCCATGTTATTACCAGGAACTGCAGACGTCTCGATTCAAACAGAAGTCACAATGTGTGCAAAGATGGACCTGAGACCTATGGCTGGCTGGCAAGTTGGCTGGGCTCTAGGAGTGCCCTGGGAAAGCAGACTACTCTCTTGTTATTGCTGGAGTTAGCAACTGTGACAGCAGAGGGGAACCAGCATTTACAACTGCAGAACAAAAATTCCTCCTGCAAATGCCCTCCTGTTGCTCTGCCACGTTGTTCTCCAAGTCTCAGTTTCCTCCTCTTCCACTGATGTCTGCTAAGCACATAAAGCACCCCCATCCCCACCACGGTGTCCTATGGGCACAGGTACCAGGCAATGGGTGCCATGGTGTGGCACCCATGAGCAATGGGTGCCACACCATGGTGGCTAAGGCCTGGGCAGACAAAGAGTTGCAAAGATACCCAGTTTCGGATCACTGGTTATTTTCTGTTGTTGTTTATTTCAAAAGATCTGGAGGATTTATTTGAGTAGAAACATGCTGGTGGGATGAATTACACTTGTCTGTGGTGTTTTCCCGCCCCAGCACTGGTTTCTGATGGGGGTGGTATTCCCCAGAGGATTATTTGCCTGCTGCAAAGCAGCTTCTGACGTGCTGTAGCACACGGTTCTGGGAGAAGGAAGCTGGAGCCAAAACAGCCGCCTGTGGTTGCGGGAAGCACATGCTCTGCACTGCACCGTTGATCTCATTCATTCTGAGAGAATGTAGGGCTTTTGAAGTGACACTGATACTAAGTAAGCAAAGTGTTCTGTTTAATCACTGCGTGTGCTCCTGAGAGAGATGGCAGCAGCTTCTCTCTCACGCCAAATATGAAGCTTCCGGAGCAAGATATGTGTGTTCTGAGTCCCTTTCGGGGAACCACAGAGCAGCAAATGTTTGTCCAGAGGAGGGACCCCAGGGACACCAGAGAATGCTGCCTGATGAAATGGCACAAAGGAACACAGAAAACAGAACAGCCCCTCTGTGACATCCTGATGTGTATCAGGAGCTTTGGACAAACTCAGCCATGGCCCATGGAGAAAGCCACCCATGGGCACAGTGTGAGGAGCCTTATGCAGCCTGGGAGCAGGAGGGGGCTGAGCCAGGACCCACCCATCATCCTCTGAAGAGGATGAGCAGCCATGAGAACCACCCTAAGAGACAGGTACTTTTTAAAATGATAATGTCTTCTTAATACAAACTACCCTCTTCCAGCCCCTTGTCCCTAAGTGACTCAGCTGGATGGTGTTGGTACCTGCTATGGTTCCTGCTGTCATCTATCATGAGAAACTGCCACTGGAAGAACACTCTGGGTGCAATATTTCTGATTATTTATATAGAGACACCCCCCACCCTCGTGTATCAGACAGGATGGTACTCAGAAGAGTTTCAACCAAAAGTTCTGGATAAAATATTGCTTGTGGTACAGTGACAAGGATGTCACAGCAGAATTGCTGGCAAAGTGGAAGGACCTGTAGTCCTCTTGGTCCTCTCTTCACCTCACAGCTCTCCAAAACTGGTGACCTCCCAGACAGTGGGAAAGAGACAATTACCTTTCCTTCTTGGTCTTTCCCTCCCTTCCCTGTCCTCCTGCTCACAGATCCTGCTGCCTTCAGGTGTATTTCTTTGTCTCTCCTCTTTTCTGAGCCTTGCTTGTCTATTTCCTTTAAGCTGCAGTGGCAGTAGCTGGGTTGTGGGAGCCTTCAATTTCCTATTCAGTGCATCATGGAGCAGTAATTTTCTGCACTTCCATAATTAGGGGAATTTTAAGCAAACTACCCTGTGGATGATTACAGCCGGATTCAATTTCAGTTGCTTTGATCACCAAAGGACGAAGACGCTGCTCGAATATTTGGTTATGTGCTCTGAGTAAAGAAGAACCTCACACCAGCTGCTGCCTTCCTGCCTTCCCTCTCCATCTTGCTCCTTTCAGCCCCCCTCACCCCTCCCTACCAATTCAGAGACTGTCTTCCTCAAGTGGAAGTAAATGCCCCTTCCTGAAAGAGGAAGCTCTATTAAAATCAGGATGTTTTCCCAGCTAAGAGGCAGATTTTTAGAGCTGGGCATGTGGAAGCATAGTCAGGGAATTTAATTTCCAGGTGTGTGCCTCAGTTTTCTCATCTGTAAAGTGATGGAGCTGTGGGACTGGGCATTAATTTGCTGTTCTGCTCTGTAAAGGCTCTTATATGCAATATTACAAAGGCAAAATACAAGCCTGGTTTATTGGCTATGCAAGATGGTTTGGGAAACTCTATGATATCAAGGTGTCTTTGAAGTGATAATTGGTTCTTCCTGTTTTTATCAGCTTTAACACCCAGGAATAAACATGAGACCTTTTACCATCACCTTTTTTACTTCAGCCATGCTTTAGCTATCTCCCTGATCATCTACTTTATGCTCCGGGGCTGGGAATCCATTCATGAGAGAGTGGTCCATGGCACCATTTAAGCGTTTCTGGTTCCAGAGAGGGGGAAATGACAGAGAACAGCTGAAGTGGCTGAGGACACCCTGTGTGGTTCTGAGCCTCCTCCAATGTCTAGTGAGGCCTGAAACACCTCAGAAGGATGTGGGACAGGAGCATTTCAGGATATAACAGCAGAGGAAAGGGTCTGGGATGATCAGAGTTGGATCACAGCCCCTTCCCTCCAGATGACACACACAGATTGCTGTGGGACGTGCACCAGACCTGCCACATTCCTTCTAGCACCATGGAAGGTCAGACCTCACCTTGCACAGGTAGCTGTTCTCGATGGGAGACCTTGCTTAAAGAGGTTCCACCTTCCTGTTCCCAAACACGAGCATGATGGGCTGTCGGCTCCAGTATATTAATAGACTATTAATGCTTCCAAGTTTCCTGAGCAGTGTGTATGGGTTTTCCATAGGTTAATTAGGCCATATTTCAGGATAATTACAGCTGTATATTTCTACACTAATTAAGTGGCTTTAAAACATACCCACAATGTGGCTCAGTGAATCATAATTAAACTTCCTCTGCCTCCTGCTATACACTATGGAACTAATACCCATAAAAGACCCAAACGCTGCTCCTTGCCAGCAGCAAATTAGAGCTCACAAAAATAATCTTATGGAATGTATCTTTTTTTTTTTATAGAATCATGTACAAATTAATTCAAAATGAATATTACATGAGTCATCAAAATGCTTCAGCTTCCTTCTCTTTATTTATATTTATCCTCCCACGTGAACCGTCACCTGGTGGGGACGGCGGGGAGCGAGGATGAGGGTAGAGTGACTGATTCATGCAGTGTTTGCCGAAGGCAGCACGCTTTGCTTTTCCTTCCCTTCCAGTGGGGGGAAGGTTTAAGGTCTGTGGGAAAATTGACAGTGAAATTGGCATTTATTTCATCCACTTCCATGAAAGTCTGCACGCCGAAGCTGCGGTTCAGTGCCGGCGGGGTCACGGACACTGGTACTGGCTGCTCTCCCACTGTCTCTGCTAGAGGTCTGTGGTATCCACCTCAGCAGGTGAGGCAGGTCAGCTAGAGCTTACCTGGCTGCTGCAGCAGATAAGAAGAGCTCTGGCAGGTCTGGGAATTGTGTAGCCAGGGATGCAGGCAGCCCCGCTGGCACTGGCCTTCGGCAGGTATGACCAGCTTGGTCCTGGCTGTGAGCTTGTGGCTTTCTCCAGTGTGGAGAGCATCTTCAGTTTCATTATTTGTCCTCATGAATACCAGTGGATCTGGTCAACCTGATAGCAAAGAACCTCTTTCTTCTTTCTGGCTTAACTGTAGCCTCAACCGTTTTTCTCTTTGCCCCCCCCCTTCTTTGTTACTGTGTAGCTGGAGGACCGAAGTTACCTCCTCCTTCTTTTTCTGCTGTCTTTAACTGCAAACATCACATGCCCTTTCAGCCTCCACTTTTGTTAGACAAAAATGCCCTCCCCTTCTCTTCCAGGTTTCTCATTCCCTAAACAATCCTCGTAATCCCTTCTCTGTACTTGTTTCTCTTATGTTTCTCAAGATCTGTTCTATCCCTTTCTTCATGCCTTGCCTCAAAGTATGACCACCACCTCCTGCCTTCTGGAAAGCTGCTGTGGAGCATTCTAGTCCTTTCAGGCTTGCAGGTAGAGTGTCCTGATGCTTGGCTGGGGGCTCTCAGACACAAACAAGAATCATACTCTTCTCCCTCACATCAAGAGTTCACCATTTCAAGGGGGACTTTGTCACACATGAACTAATCTAAGCTATTTTCATCCCCCCACCCCTCTCTGGATTTCTGAATGTTGTTCAGGTGTTTAAAAGGGCCTGGAAAAGTGGGGTTAGGAATAGGGAAATGTCTTGACCAGCAGATTTCAGACAATACCTGTTCATGTTTTTCAACTCATACTCCAGTTGTTACATGGCTTTGATGTGAGCTTGCAGCATACATTCTAGTGGACGAATTAATAATTAGATGGTGCAGTGATGGACACTCTAGAAATAAAATTATACAGATCAGTTTGACTGAGAGAAGTGAACTTTAAGCAATCTTATAGCACAATAATGGAAATCAAATGTGATATTCCAAGGGTTGAGTTCAGCTACACAAGAGGCAGGTCTGGTGCTATATGAGCAGCACAGCCTGTCCAAAACATCTCTTATTTTGAGTCCTGAATTTTTGCAATTAATTCCTGCTGTAAAGCATACTCAAAACTTCTACTAGGACCAAGGTTTCATACCCAGAATGCCTCTGTTAGTTTTATGAGCAGCCTCACCTAATGAATAGATTCTGGGAGAGACATCTTCATGCAGAGAGCTCCCAGTCAGGAATGGAAGCCAAATTTGTGGGATTATTGACAAATTATTCAGCCACCTCTGCCTGTAACAGTGACAGTGAGTCAGGAGCTTTAATGCCCTGAGGCACCACATTCATTGTGGGGGTACAAATCCTGGAGTGCTGGTTTGTAATCAGCATATTGCATAAGTGCCTCTTATTGTGGGAATCAATTTTCTCTAGGTCTCAGGCCTTAATCTCAAGTGCCTCCTGCTTGGGAACAAAAAAAAATGAAGTTCTGGGTGGGGCTCATTCCCTATGGCTCACATCGAAAGTTGTTACTGAACAGGAGGGGCAGGAAAACTGCTTGGTTCATTAGTTAATTCTTTGCAATGAATAGGAGAGGAAAAAATGCAACAAGACCATTCAGGTGAGGTGTAAGGAAAAGCTTTCTAATTATGAGAGGAGTGAGGTATGGGGACAAATTATCCAGGATAGTCATTGAATCATAGAATCATGGAATCATAGAATGATTAGGGTTAGAAGTGACTCCCAGAGGTCATCCAGTCCAACCCCCCTGCAGGAAGCAGGGACACCCCCAACTACATCAGGTTGCTCAGGGCCTCATCCAACCTGGCCTTGAACGTCTCCAGGGATCCAGGGGCATCCACCACCTCCCTGGGCAACCTGTTCCAGTGCTCCACCACTCTCACAGTAATGAACTTTTTCCTAATCTCCAATCTAAATCTCCCTCTCTCTATTTTGAAACCATCACCCCTTGTCCTGTCACAACAGGCCCTACTGAACAGCCTCTCCCCATCTTTCTTGTAGGCCCCCTTGAGGTCCTGGCAGAGCGCTAGAAGGTCTCCCTGGAGCCTCCTCTTCTCCAGGCTGAACAGCCCCAACTCTCTCAGCCTGTCCTCTTAGGAAAGGTGCTCCAGCCCCTTTTCATCTTTGTGGCCTCCTCTGGACCCTCTCCAACTGCTCCATGTCCTTCTCATGTTGGGGGTTCCAGCACTGGCCCCAGTACTGCAGGTGAGGTCTCCCGAGGGCAGAGTAGATGGGGAGAATCCCCTCCCCCGCCCTGCTGGCCACGCTCCTCTGGATGCAGCCCAGGGTGCGGTTGGCTGCTGGGCCCCAGAGCACATTGTCGTCCATGTTGAGCCTCTCACCCACCAGGAATGTCCTCCCTAGGAGGCTTATAAAGATGGGCTTAACCAGCACCTGGCAAGGACATTTTGGATAGGTATGATTCTGCTTCAGTGAAAGAGGGAGGGATGCGATGTCCTCCTGAGGTCTCTCCCAGCTGTACATGTATAAGACAGAAGGGAAGAAAATTAAATTACAGGTCAGCTGAGGCAGGCCTCTGTTTTGATCAAGATATTTCAGAAACATCACTAAGTGTGGAGGCACTAGCCTTGGCAGTATGCAGCTTCCCCAGGATGAATGAAAACTGCCTTAACTCAAGCCACAGACACCTAGTTCATCATCATCATCAGTGCTGAAGGCAGTTTCTTTTCAAAAGGCAGACAGAGTTCAGCAGATCTTGGAAGGCTTCCCCCTCCCTTCTGTCCTGTACCCTGGAGTCCAAGCTGTGTGTCCAGAACTGGGTCATTGTTAGGCATGCAAGTGAGGGTTTTTGAAGCTGTTTGGAAGATTTGGGCACCCTGTTCCAGTTCAGAGGGAAGCGAGTCGAGTCGACCTTTCCCTCTGCCTGCCCGCCCAGGTTTCCAGACAATACTTGCCGCATGCCAGTACCCTGCTTTCCTACTGTGCTCCCCAGGGGGCTGTTTTTCTGGCTCTGGAGGAAACAAGGGGCTGTATTTTGATGCAACCTGTTAAGTGCCCTGCAACACTTAAGACTGGAAGGAACTGTATAAAATGTCAACCATTATCATTAATCGCTCCTCTATGTTGCTGCTGACTTTTATGTGGCAGGCACTGCAGTCTATAACAAGCTACTGTCACTGTAAAAATATTCCAGTACATTTGTGGCTGAGCTGGAGGGCAGATCAGAAGATCAAAATATGCATTTGCAGCTTCTGAGAAGGGTTTGGGGTTGCTTTGGGGTTGGCAGAGGTATGGGGAAGAGGGGAGACTGGATGCAGCTTCAGAAGGGCTGGGGCCACACCAAGCAGTGCTTCCAGAGGGAGTTATAGTTTGCCTCAATAACTCTATCCCTGAGTGCAAACACAGGAGGGTTGGCTCTCAGAATACAAATGGACCTCGTTGCTGTGTGAACAGCCTGAGAAAAATCAGTCACATCTTTTCTTGCAGTTGGACAGCAGTAGTATATCTGTGGTGGCTTCCAGCAAAATTCTGGATTAGGGAGTGTAACTGGGTGTTGGACACTTGATTTGAGGACTGAGGGAATGCTGCCACAGAGGAGAGGGGAGGACTCCAATTCTAAGGGACTCACAGTACAGGAGAGGCTTGTTGGAGCAGGGTGGTGGTGCTGGGTATCTGTTGAGATTGAAGTGAAAGAGCTAGAGAAGAGTGCCATGGATAGCCCTTTGCTGTGAAGAAGGTTCCTGCCAGCAGGGCTGACAGTCCAGGCTTCAAGAGAGTAAATACATCCCTGGGGTAGATAATGGTTAGACAAGGGGGAATGGATTGAAGCTGGAGGAGGGAAGGTTTAGATTAGATATCAGGGGGAAGTTCTTCATGGAGAGAGTGGGGAGGTGCTGGAACAGGCTGCCCAGAGAGGTGAGGGATGCCCCAACCCTGGAGGTGTTCAAGGCCAGGTTGGATGGAGTCCTGGGCAACATTGTCTAGATCAGGCCTGGAGATTGGTGGCCCTGCCTGTGGGAACTTGTTGATCCTTGGGGTACCTTCCAAGCCAGACCATATTGTGACTGGGTATAAACCACAGAAGAGCTCTTCAGAGTACAGGTGAGCTTAACAAAGGGAAATAAACAGTGTCCAAGACAGAAGAAAATCTGAGAACTCCATCTGCTTTCAGGGTCACCCTTTCCTAGGACACCACCTGCTCCTTGGTGTTGGAGGGCATGGGAGGGCCTGCCTACACCACTGAAACCCAGCTGTGCTTCCCCATCCTCCTGCCTCCACTGCTGAAAGGCATCATGATCCCCCAAAGAAGCCACAACCACATGCCTTTCTCTTGCCAATAGAGCTGGTAACAGATTAAAGGAGAGAGCAGAAGATTTGTTCTAGAAGAAATGCTATCACCTCGGGCTGTTTTAATAAACCAATAATCAAATAAAGAACAGACTACAATAAATTAACATCTTTTACCAGGAGCCAGGCAAGACTGTCCTTTTAAAGCCATTGTGAGTGTTGTAACCAGTGAGAAGAAGGAGGGAGGGGAGAAGAAGGAGCAGTGGAGGGGAAAAGCGGGGGGAAAAAGAAAAAGCATTTAACCCCGCTTGTTAGACATGTGAATCCCGCGTCTAATTTCCAGCGGCCTTACACCATGTGTGAGCGCTGATAAGGCCCTGTGTGAAATTGACAGCTCAGTCTGAGGCATCTATCTGCCATAAACCATTTCTTTATTGCACAGATAAAGGAGTGAGGCTGGCTGAGCATGACTGTGTGATTAAACTTTCCATCCGAGGAGGGAGAGGTGAAGAAAGAAACACATTTCTATTAAGGCCGCTATTAGTTAATGAGCAAGTGTGCCCGGGTGCAGTGAGCCAATGCTTGCACACACAGACACACCTGGTCCCAGGTCATGTGTAAGAGCAGAGCAGAATGGAGGGGCAAGGGCAGGATGGGCAATGGAAGGAGTAGGGGCAGTGTGAGCATCGTGCAGTGCAGGTGGGCTTGGGGATGTGTGCAAGAAACTTTATGTGAGAAGCAGGTAAATAGGGAGCAGAGCAGGTGCAAACCACGTTTCAGCACAGTCAGCTGTGGTGGTGTGAGGGTCCTGAGTGCTGAGGGTCTGAGTGGTGTGAGCTGTGAGGGTCCTGTGCTTTAGGTACTAAAACTTTGAGGGCTCTGCTTGGTAGCGTTACGCTGTCTGGCATGTTTCCTGAGGGTGTCATCCTGCACTTTTGATGCTGCTTTACATTCATCTCCAGCCCTGGTGCACTCCCCAGTTAAGATCACTGGTGGTCAGTAGAAAGGAGAGAAACATACAGCCTTTGGGCTCTTCCAGGTGTGGATTCTTCCTCTCCTTTCCTCAATCAGGGAAGATCCCATCTCAGTGCCTGGATAATGTCCCCCTTGCCTTGTCCTCACTGCTAATGGAAGCCAGAGTACTGAGGAGAAGGGAATGAGTGGCCTGTAGGCCTTCAAAACATTTGGACTGGAGCAGACCCGTTAAATCAGACCAGATGGTCACATTAGCCCTGCAAAAGAGCAGCAACTCTCCCTGTTCATCGCTGGCCCCCTATCCAGTCTCAGCCTTCCAATTTTCTCTGCAAGCCTTTGACAGCTGCTCCCGGGGAAATTGCACCCGTGTGGTGAGACAGGGTTAGAGAAACGTAGCCCTCACCTCCTTTCATTACCAATAAGCACACACTCCCTTTGTCTTCTAAAGCAATTTCATAGCCGGTGCACAAACACGGGAGCCATCAAAGGAGCCTTTCACTGGGCTGGCACGAGAGACAATGGGAAGCAGCTACACCTTCATCAACAAAGAGGCACATTTCCATTTTGATAACAAATATCTCTGGCTCCCTGTCGAACACCGGCACCGTGTTTTCCCTCTGCTTTCCCTCTCCCTCCCCGAGCCAGCGAGAGGAGCCCGCCAAGCAGACTGGCGCGTACAATAGCACTTCCCTTCGCCTCCCATCGCCAGTTGTCGTGCTGACAGATCTGATAGGCCTGCGTGCCTCTTTCTTGCCTTTCCTTCTAAACAGGAGGGAGAGAGAGGGAGAGAAAAGCAGGCCCTATTTTCCTCTCTTCAGTGTTATCTTCCTCTTTCATGTTCTCATTACAATGCCACCACGGTGATTGGAAAAAGAGAGATTTGGGAGCTGCCAAAAGAGCCAGCGGGGCCTACTGCCGCGTGTGGCCTTGCGCAGGGTGTGCGCACTCTGGGCAAAACATGGTTCCTGTGGGACTGGAGCGGCCCCAGGCTTACACTGCTGCTGAGAGGGGCTCCCCAGTGTTGTTATTTTAATTGTCTGACTGGATGCAAGTAGGGGAGGAACAAGAGGGCTGCATGGGCTGCTGTACAAGCGGTGTGTGGCAAATCCTGCATGGGCATGTGTTTGGGTGCCATCCTGTTAGGATTGGGGAACATGGCCCTGACCACACAAAGACGAGCAGACAGATACCATGATTAGAGGTCTCTGCCCAGTTCTAAATCATCTTCCTGTTTTACCCCCTCTATAAACTAATCTCAAGCAATTGCCCAGCAGATCTCAGGCCATGTTGCAGAAGAGGAACAACACTGGTTCCTCTTGCTTTTGCCAGACTGAGAAGACAAGGCATTGAGTTTCCTCCATCCATCTCTTCCCATCTAGAGCTGATGCTGTCTCATGGTTAAAGTGTTTTCCATGCTGCCTGAGTGAGACCAGCATCTTGTGATTTGTTTGCACCAGAGATGATGAGCCTGGTGTTGTTAGGCATTGTGTTACAGAGGGAAATTAGCATAGACAGCCCTCCTGCTTCAGCTGCTGTCTCCCAGGGCTTGCAGTATTCATGTCCCCATGGCCAGAGGAAATCTGAGCCTGTTCTCCTGTGAGCAGCTCCCAGCTGGGGTCTCCTGACAGAGGAATACATCAGAGAGTGACTCAAAGCCAGTGGGGACAGGGAGAGTCAAACTGGGAGAAATTCTGCTCTGAGCATTCAGACTCCAAAACAACACTGCTCTGATGTTGTCATGGCTGTCGAACATCACAGTTGATCTCAGTCACTGGGGATCCTGGGAGAGGCAGGGGAGGAAATGAAGAGCTCCAGCTCTTTTTCCTCAGGGGCACTCTGTGACTGAGCACTAGCTGAGCACAGCAAGGCTGACTTTTCTCCCTCCAGACTCTGCTGGGACAGGATCCTGAAACATGGTTGGAAAGATGTGATGCATCAAGTGGTGATCCAGTGAAGGGTTCCAGTGCCAGGAGCTGGCAAGAATGAGGCTTAATCATCTCCTTTGTCTCGGTCTCCTGTAACAAAGCACAAACAAGCAGTAGCAGCTCCCTCTTATAATAGTGAAGACCACAGGCGTGCACTTGCTGCTTGTCCTCAGCTAATGGATGGGCTTTACTTCCCAGAGCTTGCTTTTATGGCCATTATCTTATTTACCAACATTTCTTGCTCTGGCAAAATTTCCAGCCCCAGCAGAGGAGCAGTTTCCTTACCAGACTAATCCTGAGAGGGTGAACAGATGTCTTGGTGACATGACACAGTGCAGGGATTGAGAAAGAAGCAGGACTGGAAGAGGAAGTTGATCTGGATGAAACAAAGAGAGAGAAAGAATGGGTGAAAGACAACCCAAAGAGAGGGAGAGTGGAGAGTGAAGAGGATAAGGAAACACACAGGAGACCTTTTTAAATGCATGAGGGAATGAAAGAGTGAGGAAAGTGAAGAAAGTGAGGAAGTGATGAAAACAGAAAGGGAAAGAAGCATTACATATGATGTACTGTTCACCAGGAATCCAAGATCAAAATGCCAACTAAATTAGGGTATTATAGGTCACTGAACAGAAATTGCACAATGGCTGAGTCTCTAACAAAGGTTAAAACACGGAACAAAGACAAATAATGACACAATCCAGAGTCAGTGACCATAAACTCGAAACAAAAAGGAGGCCGTCGCGGAGATGATGGGAAAGCAGAAGAAATCGTTGCTTGCAATCAGTGTTCAGTGGGTCAGATTGAAAAGAAAATGTGCTTTTCAGAGCTGGAATCCTAGAGGCAAACACAAACACAGGTTTGACAGTGTCTTTCAATGAAATTAATACATTTACACACTCAGTGGGAATAAGAAACCAACATCAGCTTAGGGACAGACAGAAACATGCTTAAAATATACAGTATCGCATATGAATGTTAGAGTGAAGAAGGCAACTGGTTTCTCTGAGCTGATGAATACAGCTGTCTGGGAATTTCTCAGTGAAGTCTTTGGATGGAAAATAACAATTTAGCTAAATTGAAACTCTTTGCATTGAAAAGGGCAGTTTTGCTAAACTGGTTTTGAAAACATTTACGGAAAAGTATTGAAATGGTTGAAGCATACCAGCTTTAGCCTCGTTTTCTAAGGAAAGGGGGCTTATGAGATCACACCCCATATGGTATGTGTGAGAAAAGGCAATTGCTTTTCTGTACCCTCCCACAGCTCTTGAACCCTCTGACAGGCTTCAACCAAATTTGACAAAGGGATAGTGGGCCTCAGTGTTAGTAAACTCTGTACAGGTTTGTGCAAGAGGGAGACATGTAGAAAAGAGGTTGAGGAAGCATGTAGCACCAGCACCCATTTTCAGGGCTGATTACTCTGTTCTGATGAGGAATGACCCTTGGGGTCAGTGGCACTGGTAGTCCCCACTGCCTGGGGAAACCCAGCCTGCCCCTGCCATGGTCCCTAGGGTCTCACACCCTCCAGACTGGGCCCACAGTCCCAGAAACCCAGATTCTCCCTAATCT
Source organism: Heliornis fulica (assembly GCA_013399135.1). NCBI lineage: Eukaryota > Metazoa > Chordata > Aves > Gruiformes > Heliornithidae > Heliornis > Heliornis fulica. The sequence goes on from VXBZ01000883.1 coordinate 59,261, forward strand.
TATGCATAAACCATCTCTGCTCTCCCAGACAGGCCGTCCTCTATGTGACACTTGGGGTTGCTATGGCAGCAAAATTGATAACTCCTATCAAAAAAGGCAATTCAGTGTTGCACAGGAAGATCAACAACATCCATCATACCTGTACCCCACAGGTGCTGGGGTGTATGACCACCACAACCTTCCTCAGCTCTATTTTTCAGAAGCCCTTGTAGCTGTATGCTGTTAGTTGGGCCACACTATGAAGAAAAGCTGTAGCCAAGCATTTGGAAAGTGAGTGAAAGACATGGAAAAATCTGTATTTGCCACAGATGTTTTACTTCACCTTAGATAAGTCTCAGTAGAGGGTAGCTATGACCATGGCTACTGCTGCTCTGTCGGTGCACTGCTCTTTGGGGGGATGCTTTGGGTCCTGTGTGTGTTGACAGATGCTCCTTCAACCTCATATCTTGTTCTGCTGTGAGTCTGAGATAGCAAGACTTTGCTGAATTTCTTTAGGGTACTCTCTTTTTAATACCTCAGATCTGCCCAGCAGCCAATGAGGTTGTATAAATAGAAGGAAACTGGGGATGCAAAAGATGGAAAGGCAGGCTGTGTGGTCTGTGACATAAAACCAGTCTGTTATCTCTCTCTCCAGACTGAGGGCTGAGCTGGGAGTAATTCATCCTGCAACCATCTTACAGCAGCTGGCTTCAGATCTCAACCTGACAACTCTCCCTGCAGATGCAGGGCCAGGGAGCCTGTTTCTGAGGGTGTTTGTTTTCCTTGGCTCTCCCCACAGACACTCAGGTTGGCACAGAGCAGTCGAGATGGCAAAGGTGCAAACCCCTCAGCCCCTATGCAGGCCAAGGGAGGAGACAGACCCTGCTCACAGCAGCTCAGCAGTGCACACAGCAGCTATACTGAGAAGGAAAGAAGTGAGACTAGACACATGGAACAGCTCAGAGCACAGTCTGGATAAAAAAACCTCCTGGCTGCAAGAAATGCAGGTGAGAAAAGCATGTGGAGAACCCCTTCACTGGTCTAGACATTTCTAGTGTCACCACATCTCACTCATTTTTGACACAATTGTTTCTCTGCAAAATGACATTAAAAGCAAACACCCCTCCACCCCAAAATCCCAAGCAAAAAGACAATGATGAGATCCAGCTGCTTGTGCCACAGAATTTAATAAATGCTGACATTTTTACAGAGGTCTGTCTAAGTATTTTATTGGTGTTAACATGATCTACACAGGATTAACAGGATCCCCAAAACTGTTCTCTCACCATTCAAGTAAAGGCATATTTGCTCTTGCTTTCTTATTTTGCACTTGACAATAACTGTCCTTCTCAATGGTGGAGATGATGGAGCAGGGAGGGGATTAGCCCCCTCCAGTTCCCCAGCCCTGGGGAGTCACTTTGCACCTCCTAACCTCCCCCCCCCAAGCAGCAGGGGTATGTTCCCCTCCCCTGCTGCCGAAGCAGTCGCTGTGCAGCTCAGCTCTGCTCTCCATCATTTTCCCTTTTGACCTGCCTTATTTTTAGCTGCTTCTCACAGCTCTCTGAGCTGCATATTTCTTCAGCTTTGATTGTAGCAGCTGAGGTAGCAATAGCAAGTGCAATTTTCAAGCTATGCTTCATGGACGGTTTAGAATAACCCCCCCCTGCATTAGGCTGAGCAGGCTCACAAAGTGGCTGCTTATCATGCACACACACTGCACACTGCCCTCTCTTCTCTCCCCTGCTTACAGGGCTGACATCATTAGCTGAACTGGCCCAAAGCTACATTTTCCCACCTGCAAACAAACCTCTTTCTCAGGGCCCTCTGGAGTAAGAAAACAAATGCTTTGTATTTCAGCATCCCTCACCAGTGATGGAGATAAAGGCTCCTCCTCTCCCATCCAAACCAGTAGGTCATCCTCCATCCCACATGGGTAGCACACACCAAGACCTTGTCTGCCAGGTCCTGTGTTACCTGCTGGACTCTCCTCCACAGTCAGGGCAGTGTGTGTGACAAACACCCAGCCATTCCTCTGGAAGCCTGCGATAAGACAGCAGTTGGTTAAACCTAGCTCAGCTCTGTGACGGAGCAGGCTGCCAGGTAGAGTCCCTTGGGCTGAGGGTATGAGCTCTGAATCATCACTTATACCTGTGAGAACTTTCCAGCATGCACCTCAGCCCTCCTTCCTGCCTCTCTTCATGGTGGAAGAAAAATAATCATGACAAGGCACAGGATGCTAAAGGCAGGATCTCATTCCCTCCCAGGACTCATTTGTAGCAGATGCAGTCACCTTCCTCTCCATTAATCCCATGGAAGCTCTGCACACTGTTGCTCCACAGCCCCAGCACTGGTAAATCTCTTTCTTGCTCACAGCTGCTTATTCCAGCAGCTGGAATTTGCAGCTCTATAAAAGTCTCTGAGCACTACTGGGGTCCCCAGGCATCCTCATGAATAACACCACTGAGTATGGAAATGATCTATCCAGGGAGAAGACCAGGCAGAGCCCCTGGGCTGCTGTTGTCCCTTGGCTGAGGGGACCTCATCTGTCTGGTGTCCCGGTCTAAAGCCTGTTGCCTTCCTGATGGTTCTGTACATAAAAGTTTCTCTGAGCACAAAGGGATGAAAGAGATTTTCCCCACAGCCTCCTGGCATCTGTGGGAGTCATGTCCTCAACTCACTCTGTGCAAAGTCCCCAGAACCCAGACATAAGGGGGTATCTGTTCAGCAGCAACATCACATAGAAAACTCCCTCTCCCCACTGGTGCTTTAGGGTGTCCCTATCAGAGGAGCCAAGCCCTGTATGGGAGACCCAGGAAGCTCCATCAATACCCCTATTCAGGGCATGCTGAGGCACAGGGAGGTCATATAAGCATGCAGATGGAGGAAATGATACCCACCTCAATCCTTTCCCTGCCTACCTACCTACAGCTAAGCACAATCTTGCTATCTTTGCCCTCCACTGCCAGCCCTGTCTTTCTATCCCGCTGCTCAGCTCACATCCAGTACAACTCATGTCACGCTGTTCTCAGTGACTCAGTAAGCAGATATCTGGTAAATACACAAAAAAGCTCTTGTCTCCCACGTTACCCAGAGCCTGGGGAAAAGCTGTGAGAGAGCAGGTTCCAGCCCACTTGATCTGACGCCTCCTCTCCTGGCCAGCCACCGTGTGGGCCACCGCACTGGTCTGAGTTCAGCATCTCAAGTGGGTGAGCAGGGAAGGATTTAGACAAAACCTATCAAAGTTGGAGTCAGAGAAACAGGGAGGTCTGCACCTCATTAAGGGGAGTTAGTAAGTGTGACGGTGAGCTACAGGCTGCTGGACATTCATGCTCTGCAGAAGGAAAAGTTTTGAAAGCCTTGATAGCTAAGGGAGGGGGGAAAGAGAAGGGTGTTATATTGAGGAGTGGAAACAAAGCACAGATAAACAGCATGGCCAGGTCTGTCTGTGGCCTGCAAAGGATCTCAGTGCAATTCAGGCAGCTGGGAGACTTGCAGGCTTTTCTCTTTCTACTCAGGATGGCACTGGCACAAACCTGCTCCTCCCAAAGCAGTGCAGTTGTCCCAAAGGGCTTAGTACAGCTGCTGTGCTCCTGGTCCCGGTGTCTGAATGGTTTCTGCTTGCTCAGAAAGCTCTGCCCATCTCAGGGATTTACCTGAGGGTGAACCAGCTGGCTCCAGGGCTCCTGAGGCCCACAGAAACATCTTTGCTCCCACATCTCCCTGCCTGGGCACCTGAAGCAACAGCTCCTGCCTCGGACACTTTGCTGTGTGCAGCTACAGTCCCTGTGACACCAGGGCACACATCTTGGCACAGAGATTGCTGGGTGTGCAAAAGGGAACCTACCAGCTGGCAAGGGGTTTGGGCCAGATGGTGGGCAGGATTAGAGGAATTTGATTTTTCAGAATGCATCAGAAACCTACATGATCCAATATTGCTCCAGATGTGAAAAGCTTTAATCCACGAGAAGGAATTTTTTTTTGGGGGGGGGAAGGGACAGTCCTTGCCAGCTCCCTTCCTGGAGAGGAATTCTCTTGCTTTGTCAGGGGTAGTGGTCTGGGAGTGTATGAAAGAAGAGCCAGTATAGAGCTGTCTCTCTGCTCTTCACTGGCATGCCACACAGAGAGCCTTCCTGCACAGTGGCTCCCATACCCCTCTGTGCAGTCATTTGGGCTATGAGACTTTTAAAAATGCCTTTATTACAGGGATTATTATCCTAAGTAGGTTAAACCATCATTGACAATGCCAGCTACCCTGAGGAGAAAAAAATAGTGACTTGGAGACTGGTGATTTCGAATAGCTGCCCACCTCCCCTCCCAACCCCATTCTGACTAATTCAGACCTCAGGCAGATGCCTCTTGGCTATGATCTGCAATGCACAAAAAAAGCCTTAGAAATAACCACTATTGTTCCAAGATTGCCATCTCTGCCTCTCACTCCTTCACCCTCTCCCTAAGGCAGATACTGAGGCCTCCATTTGGGCTAAGGAGAAGCAGAAAAGGGCTGCTCAGATCTTCCCCCTCTGTTCTGCACTCCATTTGCTTTTTCTACACATGGCTTTGTGGCAGCACAAACAGAAAGCTGTGCTTCCTTGGCTTCCATGGCACACCTTGTGCAAAAGGCAGGGAGGGGGGAGGGCTCAGCTTTGCATGTCTTTGCCCACTTCTGTCCTGCAGAACAGCTACCCCCTTTAATCTGTGCATATTGGTTTCACAAATGGATTTGATTTTTCTGTGTGTTCCTGTACAGTGTGTGGATGTCTGTGTGTGCAGTGCAATGAGTTGAAGTACCAAGTCCAGAAGCTGGATGTTGAGAGAGACAGAAGGCAAAGATTTGTACCTGGGCAGGTACAAATAGGTATTGACATAATGCCAAACAAAACATGTCCTGCAATCCCTGCTGCCATCAGCCCTGCTCAGGCTGAGGTGGGCAGTGTGACTCATGGCAGCCAGCAACAGCTGGTTACAGCCTCCTGCTCAAAACTGCTCCACACCTTCTTTAAGGGAAGACCCTGGTTTGTGGGATGCTTTGAAGACAGGTGACTTGAGAGCCAGCTCAGAGGGAGAATTCGGTGTATTCACCCTCACCACGGGTGAGGAGCACACAGGCACTGCACCCACCCGGTGTAGACAGACTGGCTTCTCCATGTGAGAGCGTAACACCAGGAGGGCAAAGCTGTTTCTCCCAGCCTGATGGGGAAACTTCAGCGCCAGAGGGTATTTTCCAAGAGGCACTTCTAGAGCAGGGAAGCAGAGAACTCCCCGGGGCTGGTTTACGGTAGTTCTCACACTTTGCAGCTGTTTGCACATGAAATTGTTTCACACGATTAGGCAGGTAACAGTACCTTTAAGCCCTGTGTCAAATATTATTACGCAATAAAATAAAACCCTGAAGGAAATCGTCTTGACACACACCCTGATTTACACCCTGCACCGTGAAGATAATTACATTTCAGTTTGATATATAAAAGGCAGCATAGGAAGCTTGTGAAGAAGGTGAGCTTTCTGCAGTACCTGCTAAGTCAGAAGCCTCTTGTTAATCGTTGTTTTACAGGAATCAAACAAACACTGGTACAAAGAGGGACTAACAAGCCTGATCTCCAGGATGCCTGTGAGGAGAGCTGGGAACTGGGGTTGACTGGGCAAGACAGCACTTGCTGAATGGGTAAGCAGCATGACATTTCCCTGCTTCTCCATTTCCTAAAGTGTATACATCTTGTTAACCCCCTGTGTTCCCTTTTCACAACACAAAGAACAACAACAAATACACGGCTGAAGGCATGGTTGTAAATTTATTTGAAGACTTATTAGGCTGGTGGAGAGTCCAGGAAGAGTGCATTTACTTGAGAGAGATCTTATTGTTTAAGAGAAGGGAAAGTATTCCCAGATTAAGGGTACTGGATTGTGTTGAGACACTATTCTGCCTCTGACATAGTCCATGGGAAGAAGTAGTATTGAGTTCAGTGGTCACTAGAGCTTATCTCTAGTTCAACTTTACCTTGATTTAGTGCTGAAAGACTTTCCTACTTTCTCAGTTATAAGGAAGGCACCTCATGGGGGAATCCCAGGAAGGAGTGAGATTTAACCCTGTCTCATTGACAAAAAGCTTCTCAGTTCAAGACCAGCATTGTGGTTTTTTTCTTTTTTTCCTTCTCTCACTTGGAAGCTCATGAGACCTTTCAGGACATGAAAATCCTTTCAGGACATGAAAAAGGGCAGAAAAACCTCAGGCAACCAAAAGTTCCAGTCCTCATCTCCTTTCCTGGTAGAGAAGTTGTGGCCTGAAGGTGAAGCTCTGTGGTCTCTTAGCAGACCAAGAGTCAGGAGAGTAGTAGTATGTTATGTGGACCTGACTGAAGTGAGCTGTGCAGGATATGGAGAACTTAATTTCTCAGCGGTTCATAACCCTTCAGCCTTGGCAGCCCCTGCAATTCATCACTTAACACAAAGGAATATGTATTAGAAATGACAGGCAGATTACATTGTGGGTAGAGCCAAACCTTCTTCATTTGGGTCTGGAATTTGTTTTAGGCTGCAGGGGACCTTGACAGTGATAAATAGTTGGTGTGGCGGCCACTGCTGCCTGCACTTGCAACTCATTAAGTGGAGTGGGTATTTCATTAACATTATTTTATTAACTTCCCAGTGATGAGAGGCATCAGCTGTCATGTTGTATTTTGACTAGAGAGAGCACCAGACAAGACAGCTGAAGGCTCACAAGGTGGCTCTTCTGGGCTGCCTTCACTGGCACACACCAAGGACAGCACGGGTGGGACTCTGGAAAGGCTGTTTGGAGTGGACATCAGGGCTGAGGGAGTGAGAGGGGGAAGATTAAAACACGAGAGTATTTGTTGGGAGGAGAAGCTGAGCTGAAGCTGGACCTGCTGTGGGATTGTCCCAGAGACTGGGGCTGCACTTGCAGGTCTATATACTTTGCAAGTAAAGCCATGAGGAGCAAACAGGTTGAAGACAATAATCAGATAGCTCCTGATCATGGCTGATGAGATCTGGGGAGAGCTGGGACTGAAAGCTGGGATTAACTGGACATTGAAGCATTGAATTCTGCCCCACTCTCAGATCTTTGCCTTTTTGCTTGTATGAGCATAGGCAAAAAAGCACTGTGATTAGAAAAAGAAGAGAAGAGAAAGAAAGAAATTTACTACTTATAAGAAACTTTTAAGATCATGGGTTAGACACTGCTTTCTTAAAAGTCTCCAAATCCCCCTGAAAAGCCAGGTCCATGCAATGCACTTTACATACTAACAGAGTCTAATTCCCTGCCTGATAAAAGCAGAAGGAAAGATAAAAAAGCCTGAAGGCAAATAGGATTAATTGTGTGTCAGAGGTGCCTAATTAGAAAGAATGATGGACTGGAAGGCAACACACAGGAGGCATGAGCCAGCCTAGGCTGCTCCTAAAGGCCTCTTCTAGGTATCAAAGAGCATCAGCTGTATGCAATATAAATGTTCTAGCATCAATGAGCCCTCTTTTTCTAGTCTCTCCCTTCTCTCAGGGAGCTGGAAGCCCTTCTCTAGTAACTCTCATGTGTCAGTCTGACCCTGGGAAGATTTCATCCATCCACATCCTTATTTACTTCATCTACCTTTCCCCTGAAAAATTGATGTGTTAAAGAACTCTTGTTCCCTTCTTCCCTTTCTCTCTTAATGTCAGTGCCAGCCCTTCCTAGACTTTTCTCCTGCAAGTATTTAGAGCACCTGGAATTTCTGAGGCCAAGGTTTCTCCTCACTCTCCACCTCAAGGGACCCTGTGGGGACAGAGAGTTTGCCTCCTTAGACTTACCCCATCCTGGTAGGAAAGCCAAGGGAAGCCAAGCTCAAGGGAACTCAGAGTTGGTGGGTCAGCAACGGCGATGGGGAGGAGGGCTGGTGCTGCTGAAGGCCCTTGTTCTCTTGCTAGCTCCAAGCAAAGGCTCTACATACACCAGCCCTGCTGGCCTGAGCAAAAAGATGAGTCCAGCTGGCAGTCAGCAGAGATAGGGATATCTGGCCAGACCAGAGATACCACCTGGCCATGTCCCACAGTCAGGAGACATGCTGCCTGAGAGAGGGGATGGGTTGCCATAGTAAATGGAAATAAATGGCCAGCAGTGTTGCACTGGAATTTTCCATAAAGGAGAGCAGCTGGATGGGATCTGGTTATTACATCTGATGGGCTGGTTCCAGTCTCTTCTCCTCCATGAGGGCTCAGAGACCATGAGTGGGACTAATTTCATTTCACCTAAAGCCTTCAGTGAATCCTTTTCACCATGTAAAATCCATTGCAGTTTTCTCATTAATCCTCCAAAGTACAGACACTTACTCTAGGCCTAATCCCACTCTGCTATTGTGTTTCTCTACTGCAGCCTTCCCTCATCATCTTAACAAATTCCTTCTATTTCAATAGAATATCCAAAGCTGAACATCATGCTGGGCATTAAACTGAAACCGTCTCCCAAGGGTTGCTGCACCTTCTTCATCTGCAGCCTCATTTCCTGGCCTAGGCAGGGCAAAACCCTGAAAGCAGACAGGAGAGGTGGAGGTCATGAGCTGTGACATTAAAAGATTGCTTCTCTGAGCCTGTGTCAGGTGAGACAAAAAATGTATCATGTCCCAGGCAAATTAGAATTGATCACAGCTTGGTTTGAGGTTGAGATTATTTTTGTTTTCCTTTTCCCCTTTGTCTCTCATCTGGGACTGGTTCTAACTCAGGTGGGGAATTATCTCAAGAGTCTGTGTCGGTGATAAGGCACTGAATCTAATTAAAGACTTTCTCAAAGGGCTTTATTTCAGAGGCTCAGCTCCAACTGCCAGCAGACCCCCCCCCCATCCATCAATTTTAAGCAGGCCCTTTCTATGCATAGATACTGCAGCCCAGTGTTGAGGACCTCTTAAACCTCCAGCAACTGCCCCTCAGCCCTTCTGCTCTCTAGCACCCACCTCAGCACAGAGCCAGTCTTGGGAAAAGTTCCTCAAAGGACATTTGTTTCTCCTCACTGGTGTCATTCCTCTGTGTTCATTTTGCCTTCCCTTCTCTTTCCCACATAGAGGCAGGACTCCAGGTCCCTCCTTTACCTTGGCTATTGATTCAGGGTCAAGCTATTTCCTTCCCTCTTTTAGTCACCCCTGCAATGGAGAAAGCCTACCCTTGCATTTGCTTGGAGATCCTAAAGGAAGGCTGAAAGGCAGCTATATTAATATTTACATCTCCAACTGCTTATGCTTTGTTCACCCATGTAATCTGAACAGCTGTTTCTTTAATTTGCACCATGAAATCATGTTTTGTCCTAGTGCAGGCTGTGGCTCCTTCTCTCTGGTGTGACACCTCTGGGTCCTAGTGGAGAAGTGTTGCTTTGGCTCTTAGGCAATTCCCCAGTTGCAGTGGTTATCACACAAAGGACCTAAAGCCAGGAAGACCTCAAAAATCTCCCTGACCCATCAACTCTCACATTCTAGGCCATGAAGAGTCTTCTTACCACTACTGGCCTAAAGACCACCTAAACAAATAACTACAAATACTTATTCAGTTGCAACCTGCCACTTCCCAGCTATTCAGTTACTTACTGAGAGCCCATTCACAAGACACTGGGGACCTGAGGTGACCTACACAGCTGTTTTTGTATTCTGCCTGTCCCTGTTTTAGCTCTCAGGATGCACCTAACACCTGAGTAAGTTTCACCTGGCCTTAGAAAATTTGTCAATAATACAAGCTAATACCATTTGTAATGTTTCCATTTAGAAGGCATGATTCCCATGTAAATGTTTCATTTGGTTCTGAAATTACTTTGATCTCTTATGAATTTTTTATCTCTTTTTATTGCATTTTGGGATCATAATCCTGCTTTATGTCCTGGTATCTTCTGGATAGGCCAGATGCCTGCATGCATTTGTTTTTAAGTTTAGCATTTTCACCACACAGTTGCTACAAGAGTACACTTCTGAGGGAAAGATTCACAGTGGAAATTAAGCAAAAAAGACTAAATGTTCCTATTGAGCTATGAGCTGTTGCATTGTTTTGTTAATTTTTTAAGAGTAGTTGGCTGGAAATAGTCCCTTTTTTGGTTTAGTTCTTACAAATCTCCTCTGAGATTCCAACCTTCTGGAATATGTAGGAAAGACTTGTCTTCTTTAATAAAAGTGAAAAAGGGAAAAAAAGTAAATGGAGAAACAGCTACATCCCTGAAATTATCAGGCAACCTAGTAGAACTAACTTGGGAGTGATAGTGCAACACACACAGAAATGGGGAATGTCATCAGACATGTCATCATGACATCAGACATGCTCCAAGGACAATGCTGGGAAGAAAGGCAGTGGCCTTAGTCTAGTCAAACACAGCCCCTGGATAGATCCCTTTTTTTAGAGTACAGCTCTATCAACACAGTGCTCAAGTGCTGAATTCATCCAACAGAGAGAAATGGGCATCATTTGTGTCAGGCTCTATCCAAGAGAAGAAATATAACCAGCAAAAGGGCTGGGAAGGGATTGAGCTTGGCTCAGAGGAGATGAATGCAGTGCAGAGGGGACAATGCATATTTGGCATCCTGTGTGTGCCTGTGCTGTGAGAGAACAAGATTTGCTTTCCACCTTCACCACATCCTGACTTGTAAAGCAAACACACCCAGCCAGGAAGACTGTTCTGTTTCTGGCTTCTAAAAAAAAAGAAAAAAAAGCAAGACTTGTACATAAAGGACCATAAATTCCCAGTGTTAACTCGATAGTGACTCACATTGCCATGCAGGATCTCCTGGGTTTTATTTTCTTGAATTAGTGAGCCACTTCTACTCCCACAGACCAGGAGGGGATTTAACCTGCACATGATGACTACTTGGTGAAAGGCCAGCTGAGGTGTCTGGTCGGCCCATTACATATGCATATGAACTGGATGAATGGGTGCTGAAAATTTATACAATCAGCCTCTGATCAGATGGCCCTGAGGCATTACTGCACCATAAAGTACAGGACAGGCTTAGGGAATCCTGAAAGCACAGGCTCAGAATGATCAAGCCTGTCTATCCCTGTTACACTTCAATCCTGTCTTCCTGCAGATCTTTCAAAACAAAGCAGAGCCAACGAGACAATCATGTCCTTAGACAGGCGAAGAAGCTGCCAGTGCTGTCTGTGAACAAAGCATCTGATGCTGATCGCAAGCATTTAAAGAGAAATCACTCTGCTGCAGTCCCACCTCAAGTCCCACTGCTGGCAGAGGAGGTTGGGTGACAGCCCCCTGTTTTGCCTTTACCTCTCTCCCTGTCACTGCAGCGAGTGGGATGTTTCCATGGTGTATTTATCAGAGTTATGGTTGTTATTAAGTTTGGATATTTTTATAGACTTCTCCAGTTACAATATACAAGTGTGTGTACACACACAGCCCTTTTGCTTTAATTTAGTTCTCTCCTTCCCTGCACCCCATCAAGTGACTTCTAATAAATGACTGAATAAATGCATTCAGATAGTGCTGTAATGGAGAAAAATTCAGTGTCTAATGAAGAGATGGTTCATACCCCGAGACTGTAAAGATGAATGATGGTGGCTACAGTTTGAAAACTCCTTTTAGTTTAAAATATTGCTCCTTGGTAAGGAAAAAAAAGAAAGCACAAAGTAAAAACAAAAAATCCCAACTCTATACAGTTTTTACCAGGAAGGAGCTGCATGCACACAGATCTGTCGCAGCCAAAATTGCTTCATATATCATAGACCAGCACCAGGCAGATAATGGCAAACAAGTTCTGATCAGGGAGTGATTATTGCTCCGTGCTCCAAGCACTGATGTGCAGAGAACTGACTACAGCTTGATTTTGTTTAACTGAGCTGACCTTTTGAGGTTGAAATTAAGAATGTGATCACACCAGCCAGGAAGATGAGGTGCCAACCCGAAGGAAAATTCATAAAGGAGTCAGTCCTTCCTCTCTCACACTTGTGATTTCTGTTTGAAATAGGATTGTGTCCTTCCACACTGTACCAGTATGTGCTTGTGCTTAAGGGAAAAATAATAATAAAAAAAAAAGGCTCTTGTCTTCCTGACCCACTACTGACAGATATCAAATTATCTCAAAATCATTCTTGCACCTGATGAAAATCTGTGGTCAGAGGAGTTAGCAGATTTCAGACCCTGGCAGGAATAGGAAGCAGAGCGGAGAGAATTATGATGAGATCCTACAAGTTCACTATCAGTCTGCTCTCCCCCAGCTCATCCCATACTCAAGCACCCATTTCCTTGCGTGCAGTCGCAGTTTGTGTGTGTTTGTTTTGCCAGTGCCGAAGGGTTATTCACACAGAACAAAAGGCAGGCTGCTAAGAGTGGTTTGGGAGCAGCGGGGCTTGCCAGGGGATGGGTTTGCAGGCAAGGCACAAGGACTGTTAGTGCTGTGTCCACTGGCCAGGAACGTGTAAGGAGTGATCATCCTTCTGGCACATCTTGCTCAGCCACATAGGTTCTTCAGAGAGGATATAAACCTCAGCAGACACCAGAGGACATCTGCTCAATGCCATCTGCTCTGTTATACCCCTCTAGTCGTTAGCACTGGTCTCCCTGGGCACCACTTGGTGCTCTTTGCTTTATTTTGCTCTGGATGGTGCTTATGAGCACATTCACACTTCTAACTGACTAAAGACACCGTGATCAAATGCTCTGGCACTGGAGGTTTAGGCTGGAACAGAGGAGATGTGAAGGTGGGTCCTGTTCCATGCCACTGCCATGTGATCACCTGAACCCTTCAGCCAGCCTCAAAACTCTTCCCTTCACCCCATGTCTTACTAGTTGGGCAATATGAGTTTCAGATCACAGACACTTCCTACCTGGTACAGCACCCAGCCAGGCAGGACCTGCAGTGTACAAACAATGATCAAATGCAACAAATACATTCTGTCCAGTAACACCAGAGCTGTGGGCACACTGCTTCTCCTCTTCCCCACACCTGGGCCCAATGCAATGGGTCAGTCTCTTCAGTGTCAGGCTAAATTTGCTGTTCACACAAGGTTTTACTGCAACTTTGTACTTTAGACCAGCTATTTTTAATATTTTTTGGCATGAGAAAAGATAGTAAATTGGCATTAGAAAAGATAGTAAGTTGGATGAACTCCAGGCTTGATCAAATCTGGAAATCCCTATGTGCCTATTACTAACATTTCACTACTGGAGAACAAGGTCCCAGCTGAGAAACTCATCCAGTGGTTAAAGGAGTATTGTGGTGGCACAGCTCAACAGAATGAGACAGCAGCATGTTACAAGTACCAGGAGGTCTCCAGAGAAGGGATAGTCAGTGAAGAGGGAAGCTCAGATTTCATTCTTGTCTACAAGTTTGCCCACTGTGTGGTATGTCATGTGCATCAGCCTGCATCTCGTGGAGAAATCTGGCTGCACCTTCCTTCAGTGTAGATGTAAATCTACCATTCCCTAGGAGCTAATGGGCAGAAGCAAGCAGAGAGCATATTCAGTGCCAACAGCTTTGTGATGGAGTGCTGGGCTGCAGCTTGGCTGCTTCACTTCAGTACTTCTGCATGGGCTGGAGGGGAGACAGTGTCTCAGTCCATGTATGGTGAGGTCAAACTGTGCAGCTGTACTGCCTGGCAGAGGGGAAGGTGCTGTAAGTGGTAGGACAGGCTGACCTGTGGGCTGTGGAAAGAGGGAAGTTGTGTGAATCTGCCTCATCCTCTGGCCATCCTGATACATGGTGTTCCAGTCAGTACTCCAAGGGAAGAAAGCAAATTGGCCAAGATTTTTCAAAGGTTCAGGGGTATATGGCACATCTGCATCATCATGAGCCCAAGATGAGTCCTGAGAAGGGAGTTCAAAGTAGCAAACAAATAATACAACAAGAAAACTCATGCATAGATTAATCCACTGTCATTAAGACAACAAGAAGTCAAACTTTCACCTCTCATGACTAAGACAGCACATTAAAATTAATTGAATGAGCCCTGGCTTCATGTAAAGGATGTTCTGTGGCTGTTCATCTGAATCTTTGCTTCCCTCAAAGATGCCTTTGTGTCATTAATCCAAACTTGTGCTGCATATACTCTTTCTTGTAAAGCACAATGAGACACACAAGACCCAGGATCTGCCACAGTTCGTTATTGAGTCTGTAATATGCAATTGTGGGAATGATTATAATATCACCAACTGTATCTCATCTGTCCCCACACATTCAAACATGCAAGCTGAAATGAACAGTGACAGGAAAATGTTCTTGTTTGCACACAAATGCTTTAATAACTAGCAATTTCAGAAAAAGTAGGAGGGAAAAAAAAAAGTTGAAGGACAAAGAACTCACATATGAAATTCTACAGTGAAGTTAACTCTTAAAAAACAATGTCACCAGGGCTTTCAGTGTGCCCTGAGGAGTGGTAAAAGCAGTCAAAAGGGTTAATTCTCCCCTTAAATCTCATTCAGCAACCACTACTTTGCATGCCTTTTAAGGCAGCCAGGAAATTATATTAATTTCTCTAATGTGTGCGATGCCCTAAGTTCTTTTTTTTTTAATTATGATGATCAAAATATTGCTTAAAATTAAAGGCAGCTGCATTTGTTTCTGACGGATACCATAATTGCAATTGTAAATTGGGAAATGTAATGTTTCCTGGTGCTGCTGTGAGTAATGGTTCTGAAATCATTATAGATAGGTAGATATAAATAAACCAAGAGATCTGTGAAAATAGAGCAAAAGCAAGCTAAAAGGGTAATTAGCAGAGCGAATAGGAATAGAAGAATCCAGTGCTCAAAAAAACCCTAAAAATTCTGTGAAGTTCTGTGACTGTATTTGTAGCATTTAAAAAAAATGGTGTCAAAAAAGGGAAGAAAAAACCCCAAAGAGAAAAATAATTTCATTTCAACCCTGGATTTATCATGAAGTTTCTTTGCTGTCTTTTATACCCCACAGAGAAATAAATTCCTCTGTGTGAGATACTCAAATGGAATGGTACAGATAGTCCTGTTCCTTTTGGACTGTCCTACCCTTGGGCTTGGCTCAGAGCAATGTTTACACATTATTATGACTGCCCTGTTTTTCCACAGGGATCAGCAGGTGAACAGTGAGTGGTCCTGGGGCTCTGGCACTGCTGGTGATGAAGGTAAGTCAGGTCTTTCAAACTAGCACAGAGGAAGATCTGCTGCATCTTTACACCAGGCTTGGGTTCCTTGCTACACCTAGTTCTGGAAGCTGGTACTCTCTGAGAGTGGGGTGGCTTTATGCCCAGGAAGCATTTGTATTCCATACAGCTGTGGAAAGAGCTGAAGGCATTCAGAAAAGCTCTGAAACACCCAGCAAGGTGCAGCTGAGCTCTTTTTGTGTGGCTGAATACCTCCCCAGAACATAATCAGTCAATTCAGAATGGGTGTAAATCCAGAGGTATGCACTATACATCTATTTAAGCCATGAGGTAGAAAACAAATATAACATCAGAAGCACTTGTAGGAAGTGTGGCTTGTGCCTGCCCCAGCCAACACCCATCTACTTAGACTGTGAAGGGAGGAAAAGGTAAAATTAAGCATAATGTTAAAGTCAGGCTCTTCTTTAAAAGTGAGAAGAAAAATAAAGGTTTTCTGGTGCTGAGACCTTGACAACTGGAAAATGGCCAGCTTAACAATGACATTTATCAGCAGACCCTGAGATATAATGAGAAATCACACCCCAGCTGTTTTTTCATCAATAAGCAGGGATGGAATATTAGTAACAATTTTGTAGGTTTTAGAAGGTGAACACTGAAAAAAGAGCAGTTGCAAATTGGAGACTGCAGCCTGGATTTCCTGGTCTGCTAAACTCCCTTGTTCATCAGCTCTGGGTGGTGTTGCCATGTAACTACATCACAGGAGCCATACCAGAAATTGCAGACTGAACCGGTGACTCACTGAGTAGACAAACAGATGGAAATGGGAAAGCAGTCAACAACTGTACAAGACCCTGGAACATCCCCAGATGGAAAGAAACTATCACTGGACCAGCTGACCACAGGGTTGGAATTGTTCCTAGCACAGGCAGAATGATCAGGACACAGAGATCAAACACTGTTTTGAAGATGCTTGCTAGAGGTTAAACCAGAGGCATAGGAAACTGCAAAAAACTGGAGCTCTGATGCTGTGGGACAGACCAAGCTTGGCTTTTAGTGTTCTGCCCACAACATTTGCAAGCATAGGTAGAGCTGAAATCATTTCATGTCTGCTGGAGTTATACATGTTCTTGCATGTGTAAGAGGACACTTTGACCTTAACTGGAGCAAAACCAAGCACCTGAATTTAACTAGACAGAAAAATTCCAAGAAAAGCCAGTCCATCCCATAAATTTGATTACAGAAGCACTTTCCCTCTACTGGGGGGCAGGGGGAGAAGCTGAGAGACTTCTCAGGGTACATTAGAGAAATGGGGATCATTATTTTCCTTCTTCAGCTCGTTGAATCACCTCCTGAAAGGATCTTTCAGCAGCCAGGAACGAACTTAACAAGGACACTGACCGATTGAAGCGCCGTTGTTGATTCTATAAACAGTATCGATTTTCACATTCACAAAGAAATGAATTGGATGCCAAATGCATATGAACTGAGACATTGTCTCTTGTACACAGCGTGTCTCACTACCTGTGTGAGCAGATCTGCAGAACACTGGGTGCCCTCGAGGGAAAGGAATTGTTGGGGGGTGGGGAGTACACCTGTAGGGTTAAAAAGGTTGTCTCCAGTCTAGTCATCTGCTACTGCTCAACTAATCAGGCTGCTGTATAAAACTATAGGGAAACAAGACATGATTGCCACGGTGTTGACACACTAACCTCAGACCTCCTAGCTGCAGGGGACCAGAAGAGAGAGAAATTGCTGGGTGCCAAGTGACTGATGTGAGACTGGACTCCTCTACGCTCGCACAGAGCCAACTGCACGGTTATTCTCGTGCTTGACAAGTGACACAGTAGACATGTAAGCATCAAGTATCACAGTCATCTCTGTGCCAGTCACAATGATCTTTCCCTTCCAGAGCTTCAAGAATGCCATTCAGACAGTTGTCCATCTTTGGGAGATGGAGGCATGCAGAGGTCCACAGGAATGGACAGGATACCAGTGCTCTGTCCTCTTCTGTACTGGACACATTTGACAAGGGCAGACCTGACAGCCATGACAAATGACATGACCTCTGTCATAAAGTTCTGTCTACTACTCTAATCTTCACCATCACCATCACCAAGAAGAGCCCAGACACCGAAGTTGGGGATGGTTTAATCTTCTGCAGGCCTGTAATGACTCTGAACCCTCTGTGTAACATCACTCAGCGTGACTGCTTAATCACAGTAATTAGGGAGTGTGGTACAAACCTGAGCAGTGTGAAGGAGGCACTGCACTCAGAAAATGGGTTCTCTGTTAGTTGGGTCCATTAGGAGGTCAGCTTGCCTGTCACTTCCATCTCCTGTGGCAGCCTGCCTGCAGCATGGACTGCCTCCAGTCAGCTTGCCTCAGGTCAGGCATTAAATCCTCTGTGTCCTGTGCTGAGAGACTCGAAGCCAGATCCCCCAAGCACCAGTCCAAACCCTTGCCCACACCACTGAACATGTTTGTTTCTGTCCTGAAGCACCCTGACAGGTATCCTGCCTGCAAGTATTCTTTAGCTGCTGTCACTCAGCTAGGCACACCTCATCTTCCCTGATCTATAACAAAAAGCCTCTCACGCTGGCCCTGCACCAGGGTGCTGACCTTTGCAGTCCTCCTGCGGTTCAGAAACACCTTCCAGCCTGGTGTGAACCCCCCTACTAGTGCACAGAACTTTGTTCACACTTCAACAGGCAGCGCTGAGCCTGGCCAAGGGACACGGATGAGAACCTGCCCCCAGCCAGGACAGAAATAATCCTGGCCCCACACCACTGCACTGAGGAAGAACTCTGGCTCTAAGTTAATGAACCATAAATTCCAGCTTAATGAGTTTTATACTGAGGAGAATAATTAATGCAATTAGTACTGATATGAAAATGATGGTATTCGAGCCTGGATTACAAGGGGGAGGGGAGGATCTGGAGGTGGGAGGATGCTTGGAGAAGGCTCATTCCATCTATGGTGCTGTTCACCCAGAGGAACAGGGCTGGATGCATTCTTGGCAGGCTTTAAAACCTCACCTCCCATCCACCATAAAGGGAAAGAAAATAGAGCATGACACTACAGCAAAAAAGAGATCAGCCATCCCTGTTTGCAGCAGAGATGTGGAATCTTTAATGCAGCTCTTTCCTGTGCTGTCTTTTAATTTGCAGCTCCCCCACTCTACTCCATATTTGTGGTATATCGTCTGCCCTCCACAGTGCCTATTTTTTGCTTCTATATGAAAAGCTATTTATAAAGGTGACTTAGCTCCAAGGATAAACCAGCAACTCTTCAGCTATATAAGTATTTTGATACATCTTATATATTTAGTTCAGTCCAATGCTGATATTTTCATTTTATACATATATATTCATGCATAAATTTCTATATACGCATAAAGCAACCGAGCAGGAGGTACTCTGTTCTGTGAGGTACTTATCACAGTACATTCAGCACTGGAGAAAGAGGCTTCAAAACTCATTTTAAGTGCTGGCCCTGCTTGCACATGCCCTTGCAGTGAGGAAATAGAAGCAGGAATGGATGCATTCTGCAGCACCTCTGTTTCAGTGGGCATCTTTTCCACCTCATCTGCACAAAGTGTCTCTCATACTAGAATCATGGAATCATAGAATGATTAGAGTTGGAAGGGACTCCCAGAGGTCATCTAGTCCAACCCCCCTGCAAGAAGCAGGGACACCCCCAACTAGATCAGGTTGCTCAGGGCCTCATCCAACCTGGCCTTGAACGTCTCCAGGGATCCAGGGGCATCCACCACCTCCCTGGGCAACCTGTTCCAGTGCTCCACCACTCTCACAGCAAAGAACTTTTTCCTAATCTCCAGTCTAAATCTCCCTCCCTCTATTTTGAAACCATCAGCCCTTGTCCTGTCACAACAGGCCCTACTGAACAGCCTCTCCCCATCTTTCTTGTAGGCCCCCTTGAGGTACTGGCAGAGCACTAGAAGGTCTCCCTGGAGCCTCCTCTTCTCCAGGCTCAACAGTCTCAACTCTCTCAGCCTGTCCTCATAGGAAAGGTGCTCCAGCCCCTTTATCATCTTTGTGGCCTCCTCTGGACCCTCTCCAACTGGTCCATGTCCTTCTCATGTTGAGGGTTCCAGCACTGGCCCCAGTACTCCAGGTGAGGTCTCCCGAGGGCAGAGTAGAGGGGGAGAATCCCCTCCCCCACCCTGCTGGCCACGCTCCTCTGGATGCAGCCCAGGGTGCGGTTGGCTGCTGGGCCCCAGAGCACATTGTCGGCCATGTTGAGCCTCTCACCCACCAGCACTCCCCAGTCCTTCTCCTCAGGGCTGCTCTGGAGCCACTCTCCACCCAGTCTGGAGTTGTGCCTGGGATCCAGATGCAGGACCTTACTAGCCTGATGTTTGTGTACCTTCCCAACTCAGATAGGCAAAGCTATAGCTGGGCATTGCTGGGAGCCTCCATGCATGGCACCTGTGCATTTTGTTTTTTAATTAAAAAATATCCTGGGGATTTTTTTATTCTCAGAGTTAGTGGCTTGTGCTAAAAATTCTCTAATGGTGTATTGATCACATCTGTTTGATAGGGCCCCTCCTAAATAAATTAAAGCTTCATGTTCAGCTGGACTGGAGTGATGCCCCTTTTGCCATGAATTCATGTGTGCTCACAGTCCACGATGGTGTCACGGTCACCAGTGCAGGCAGGCTGGGACCAGCACTGCCAGGCTGGCACCTAACACCCTGTGCAGCCTGTGTGGCCTCCTCTTAAAGCAAGCAGTGTCTGGAATGGGGAAAGGCAGGACTCTGGCCAGCAAGCCCTGATCCTGCTGGCTGCTGGGGCTCTGGAGGTGTGTGGCCAGGCTGATGTCAGCATCTTGGTCTCCTGTCCCTGGGGTGCTGCCCACAGTTGTGGGGCCATGGAGGAAAGCATAGAATGATTTGTGTGGGAAAGGCCCTCAAAGCACCTCCCAGTGCTCACCCTTGCCATGGACAGGGACACCCCCCACCAGCCCAGGTTGCCCCAAAGCCTCATCTAACCTGGCCTTGAACCCTGCCAGGGATCCAGGACAGCCACAGCTTCTCTGGGCACCCTGTGCCAGGGCCTTTCACCAAGAAGGAATTCTTCCTAATATTCAGCTATTGCTTATCCCAGCTTAACCAGGGACCCCTTCCCACCAGTGGGTGCAGGGCCTGGTCCTGTCCTTGACCACAGAAGTTTGATCACCATGTGCTGCTGGTGAGGAAACATCCAGAACATACCTGCCCACTGCAGATTCATGGGTGCTAATGGTGTGTGTAATTAAGCAGGGGCAGAGATGGAGCAGTCTCCTTCCTGCAGTGTTATGGATGGGGCAGGGGGGGGTCTCTGCACTCTGACACTTCCCACACAGCACATCAGAGCTGGGGCTATCAGGCAGGCCAGCTGCAATGCATCTGTTGCCTTAAAACACTGCTCAGTGTCTACCTGCATATGGAACCAGATGTGCTGCTTGCCTGCGGGGGGAAATCAGGCCACTCGCAAGAGAAGTGGGGTGGAGAAGAGGGGACCCTGGGGATGATTCCATCTATACCTTCACTAAATAGCTCCTGGCCCAGAGGACTGGCTGTGACTGTGAATCTATTCCACCAACCTGTGCAGAGAGGCTGGGAGGAGGCTTCTCTAAAAGGTAGTGGGTTAAATGTATGTAGTGAGAGAGGCATCTCCCAAAGAGCAGTTGGGCAACATAATTGTGTTTGTAATGCTCTGAGGGCAGAGCTTTGGTAGTGATGTGCACCAGGCATTGCCTTGCAGCTCACCTGAACACTGCTCACCTTTAAGTCCCATGCAGACAGTGAAGGATGCAGCATAAAAAGCAGGTTCATCTAGTCCTGGACAGCCTTGCAAACAGGCAGAACTCAGAGTATTGAGTGCATGTGTGTAGATTTAGGGGTGTGCATGTGCAAGGTGTGATGCCTGAAGCAAATGGCTCATGGGGAAGTCAGCACTGGGAGAAAGGAAGAGATGAAGCACCTCACACGAGTTTGACAGCTATGAGAGTTGTTGTAACTCTTCAGTTCACTTTTATTTAAGTTTTGTGAACAGTCTTTTCCACCTGCAAGAGTCCTTGTGTCAGTGCCACCAACATATGGAACAGAAATTATGACATTTCACCCCAGTAACAGGAAGAATGGCTTTATGTATCACACCAGTAAGACACAGTAACAAAACACCAGTTCCTCCAGCATACTGCCAGCCCACTGGACACAAGATCACACGCCACCAGCTTCTTGTTCCACTTGTTCAGCAAGTTACCCCCAACAATGTCACCGGACAGCTCTTCTCCTGAAGAAGGGATCTTCTAAAGAAATCAATTTGCACCACGGCAGGAGGGGAGCACCTCTCATTAGCATCACTGCAGCAGGATTTCTGTGCCCCTGAGGTCACTGCAGGCTCCGGAGCCTGATGGTGGAGCAGAGCCAGCGTTAAGCCTGTGGCAACAGGTGCAGCAGTTTGGAAATACCCATTAGGCAAACACTGTGCAGCTGTATGGAAAGGGAGGGGTGAGTAAGAGCCCTGAATCAGAACCATTGCTAAACGCAGCTTTGTGAAACAGAAACTGTGAACTTGGACCTCACTAGCTTTTTTTTTAGGGGTTTTCCCCCTTTTCCTGGGGTATAAAGGAGTTTGTGGTGAGTGGAGACTTTCTTCTGAATTTTTTTTTTTGAGACAAACACAGTTCTTAAGGAGAAGAGAGAGTGGTAAGAGGCAAAGAGAACCAAGATGTTCCTAAACTTAAAATATGTGCTGGCATAAGTGAGATTGCTGCTTCAAATTTAGGCTTTTCTTCCTTTCCTCCTTTCTAAGGAGGACTGAAATCCTTTTGCTCTGCTGAAAAGCACAGTAAAACCCTTTGTGGCAGTCTTCTGTGGGCAGCTTAAATTCGAAGCTGCACAAGGTAACTGGAGTTTCTGTGTAATGCTGCAGTTTGTGTCTCTGCCTTCCTCTTCCTCATCAAAGCATCGTCCCTCCAGCCACAGGCAGCAAAACACCTGCAATATGTTCTCTGCCTCCTCTGATAAACCACCATTTTGTCTAGCTTGTTTCTTCTTACATGTCTGAAGACCAGATCTGTCCCACTTCTCATTTCAATTCTTAGATTTGTCTGAAACTTCATCAGGTGAAGGCTCCCAACCAAATCTACTTTAATTGCAGCAGTGCAGGCAGCACCTTGCTGTTATAAGCATGCAAACAGGGACGTGGGTAATGGACTTCTCCTGCTTCTTCTCCATGGTCAGCAGTGCTGGGTTGATTCCAGGATGGCAGAGACTCCTGTCTTCTTGAGCACCTCATTATCTTTCCAAACAGAGTGACTGAAAGCAGATTTGGCAGACTCCAAAGCATGGTTCCCTTGCTGGGGTGAATGTGTTGGCTGTGGCTTCAGTTCGGAGCACACCCAATTTCCAGCTCTGTGGTAACCAGAAAGTACCCCAAGGTATGTTGAGAAGAAAACAAGAGAGAGAGGTACATTATCTGAGTCAAGACACATAGTACTTGAGTCCATTGGTGTAAGGAAATGACAGGCTGAATTCTCTGGAGACTGGCAGAGGTCATGTGAATCCAAATGGCTCCAGAAAGGCTTCCATCAGTCAAGACCAAAAAGGATGGTATTGGAAAAGTTGTGTTTAATGCTCTAAGGCTGTTTGTAGAGCCCTGTGATCCTCTGGGAGTGACAGCACTCCAGGTACTAGCACACATGAAAGCTGCTGTGCCTGTTGGAGGTACTGGCCAAGAAATGCATCAGTGGCCTTTCCTCCACACCTCACCCAGTAAAGCAAAGCCAGGCCACTTAGCTGATACAGCAACCTGCCAATCCAGTCCCTCCTGCAGAAAACCACTTCCCCACACTGTGCAGGGATTTCCCAGCAGAGACAAAATCTTGGTTTTGTGACTGAATACCATGCTGTCTGCACAAAGCACGAAGTGGTAACATGCACCAGGGAAGAGGGGTGGGAAGAATCAGCTCTCTGAGGGTGTGTTCTATGCCATGCAAGGGCCCAGGGGGATCCATGCATGTGGTGTCATCCTCACACAGGGCTATATTGCCTAAGGGAAGTATAAACTTCTCTCTTACATACAGATCTAGTTATTAGCCTGCAGGGAATCCACGAGGTAGTGTGAACACAGGTGTGCTTCTCTGTGGAAGAAGAGGGACAAGCAAGGGTGAGTCTTGAGGCTACTGTAGGTGATGGGAACACAGAAAGTGCATAGAACAACTAGAGTTGTTTAGGTTCAGATTTACAAAAATAAAACAGTGCTTCAGTCCATGTGGCATGGCAGGAGCTGGGCTGGCAGCATCCTACATGGTATTCAAAACCTCCTCTTATGGGGAGACTTTCATCTTCACGGTAGTTTCACTTCTTATTTGTACAAGTAGCACTGAAATGCTGTTTGGTGTCTGGGCATCAGGATAATGGTGTGGTCCCCACCTCTCCCTCCCACATACACTTTGCTCAAACATCCACATGGTTTCCAGAGTGATGTTAAGTGTACAAAGCCTGCAGAATGCCAAATACCCAACCCAAGACAAAGGAAAGTAAATGCCTGTTTGCCAAGAAGGCATAGCCCCTTGTTCAGAATTGTCCCAGCTGTCTTCTAGGCCATACCTGGGTGAAAGAGATGAAAGTTATGCTTGAAACCAAGCCTTACAGGCCTTACATTACAGGATGTTCACTCCTTTTTCTCCTCTTCCTCTTCTTTGCTTTTACATAAGTTTAAGTGTATATCTATATTTATTTTTCCTCTAATACAAGTGAACACAAACGTGATGTGGAGATAAATTCCCTTCTCTAAAACACTTTGTGGTCACAGGAATGTACATGTTTGGATTTACACACCCACACACATTCCAATATCAAAAAAAATATCTGTAGTCCCAAACTAAGATGCTTTTAAAAAAGTTAAAAGGCCAGATTCCTCTATTAGCTTTTATCCTTCATTAAGAGCAAGAAGATTACCTGAAATCACAATTTATTCTTTGTATTCTGCCTGAGTTCATTTTATAATTCCAATCAACAGATGCAAGGAAGAGAGGGGGGGAAGCTAGTGGGGGGTCATGTTAGTCTTCAAAAAGACTAGAGAACATTAGAGAGAATGTTTTCCTTTCTAATTTTTTCCCCTTTGGGTTTCAGGTTATAAGATGGTTATTTAAAGGATGCTTTCTCCGAATGTGTTGGCCTCAAAACATGTCCCCATGCTGTCTGGATTTAAGAGAGTCAATCCAAGAGATTGGGAGTGGGAGTAGAAGGGAAAAAGGACAGAAACAAGCCCCCTAAATGAAGCCCTTTTCTCTACTTTTGGGTGTTTTTAGCATCTTTCATTATAAGCATCTTATTTGGTTCAGCAGTCTTGGCTGTCCAGCTCTTCACAACAGGGATTTCCTATCCCCACTGCCAAGGGGGAAACAAATTTTTTTCCAAAAGAGGAAAAAAAAAAAAATAAATAATGCTACAGCCTCAGCTTTCAACAGTGCTGTAAAACTTCACACAAACTGGAACAAGGGCTGTGAAGAATCCACCCCGGCTCATCTGGTGCAAACAGTGCAGAGATTGACACAAGGGACACATTTAATCAGGTTGGGCACGTCCCATCCAGCACAGGGCAACTGTCACCCACATACACATGCACACACAGAGCCAGCTTGATACAGGAGGGCCAGGATGGGAAAAGAAGGATGAAAGTACTGAATGAGACTGAAAGTACTGAATGAGACGTGGGCGAAGGCAGAGTGTTCCCTTGAGCATTAGCAAGCCAGGCAGATGCTTAACCTAATTATGTCAATTACAATTGCACCAAAAATTTAAAAAAAAAATCAATAAATAAAATAAGCAATGGCAAAGGGGGTATCTAAAAGGCCTTGGGTGTTGAGCCACAGGGTCAGGAGAAGTGAAAAACAAGAGCTTCTTCGTTTTGCTGTGTTGACACTTCAAACATACTGTTCCTTAGGACAGATGTAAGGAGCCCGGGAACCCGGAGGTGGGCAGCAGAAGGAGATGTCAGAATGATGAGGATAAAGATCTTGTGGGAGATCTGACAATGGGGTATAGACATGAGGGATCTTCTCCAGATATCGATCTTCATGTGAGTAACAGCGGCTCAGGTAATCACTCGCATTCGATATCTCTGAGTGACACTTTCCAAAGTTCTGTAAGTAGAGACAAAAGGCAACGGGTGAGAACCCTGGGATCATCAGCCATAACACACACAACCCTGAGGTCCTTGCTGAGACACACATACAACAAGTAGGATGGAAAATTCAACACTTCTGCTTACTGCTGCAGAGAAAAACCCTCACGTTTCAAAATTTTTTTGTCTCACTTCCCCAAAATATCCATATTGCTGATGACCATGTATAGATTTGGCATGGTATGGCCCTTGTCTGTAAATGCTCTGCCTCTCTAGGTAAAATAAGCAGTCAGCCAAGAAAGGACAGCTTGTTTTCAGTCTTCCTAACTCTCCCACACCTGGGTTTTGAAAAAGCAGTGCTTGTATGCATCATGAATCCAGCCCAGGCTCCTTTATTTAAAGGGCACGTGCCTTTGATCAGGGACTTTGGAGGCAAAATAGGTTCTTGAGCCTAATGTTTACCTAGCAGACAGGAGTGCATGTGCTGAGCTTTGCCTGTGTGAGCAGCTCCACAGAAAGCCTCGGGGCCAGTTTTGTGAGTCGAATTTACTACAGAGAATATGAAGCACTCACAAGACTGAGATGGCTCAGCGGCCCCACGATCTTCCCTCTGATGAAGTGTGTTCCTATGGATGCTTTGCAAAATCAGATTCTTCCTCTTTAATGAAATTAAAACCCCCTTGCAGTCCAAAGTGCTTTCTGTTGAGATAATTTCGCAGAGCTGCAGCAAGCAGCACTGAAGAAGCACTGCTTTTTCGATGCAAAAATCCCAGAGACCCCTTTTCTCCCTGCAAACTCCATGCAGAGAGCAGGAGGGACACTCCATCCCCCCACCCTCCCCGTTCCTCGGTGTGCCAGGGGGTGGCAGCAGATGGGAAGGGTTCACCCCGCTCACATACCCCTTCCATAAGGTTTGTAGCCCTGCAAGATGACCCAAGCAGGAGGGACATCTAGCGAGGACGGCGCTTTTGGTCTTTAAAACCAACCCCTATTTGCGTGCTCTCACCAAGGGCTAATCTCCAGGAGAGAGCAAATGCCTGTGGTTTGAACTGGGGCTGGTTGAAGCAAGTAACTCGCCCCTGAGTCCTTCCTTGTTCTCTTTCAAAATACCAGAAACAATTGGTTTAGTGGAAAGGACAAGGACTTGACCCTCAGGAGAAAATGCCTGAAGGAACAGAACAATCTACTTGTCTGCTGCCAGGTCTTGGATCAGTATTTCACTGGGATGCTTAAAAAAATCATCTAGAAAACAAAGTGTTGACAATAATTTATTGATGGTTCAGTCTGCTAGAAGAGGCAACAAGCAAGTTGGAGGGCTGCACAGTCTTAAGGCAATTTCAGGAGCAACCTCATTAAGAGCAATGGAGGCTGCTAGAGGACAGAAAGTTTGGAAGACTGCTAGAGGACATGAGACAAGAAATGTTAAGGTCAATCTAATTTTCATTTTCCTTTCCTTGGCAAAGCTGTGTGTCCTACTGCTTAAGCTTTTAAAAGTTAGTGATGCTGACCTGGCCAGATGGTAAAGAACAATAGGCTCTAGGCCCAGCTCTTTAGAATTGCTGTGGTGGTATCTGAAATTTGTGTGGGCCATTCCCCCAGCTACCTCATGACTTTTTTGTCCACTTCTGGCTTTTATTTGCAAAGTAAAAATGTGGAGAGGTGCTGTGCAGCATTGTAGCTGTTTAACTGGAAGAACCCAGGCCAGGAGATGTGAGGAAGCATCACTAACTCTGCCTTAAGCCCTTCAACCTCTTCCTTGCTGCTTTAGGCAGCCCTGATGTACAGTTCTCCCATTGCCAGGTGGGAGCTGTATTTGCACAGGCAGTTTAGATCTCTGCAGAACTCAAGGCTCAGATTTACACTGTATGACACACAGCTCTGTGGCTGGAAAACTGAGCAGGCTGTGGCAACATGGACTTCAAGCCTGGAGGTAGTTATTTTCATACAAATACTGTAGGATAAAGAGGGACTCATATGGGAAGGGAAGCTGGGAACAAAGAACAGCTGATTGCTATTCTTCTGATTGCAACAGCCAAGAAAAAGGCATAAAGAAGGGCTAAAGGGGAGAGTGTTAGTCAGCACTGGGCATGTATGCTCCTTTTCCTCTAATCTGCTCTCAGGAATTCTTAAACACAACAGAATTCCTTTCCATATCTGCAAGGGGATAAAAAGAGCGTGAGTTGTGGTCTTCTGCTTATGGAGGTAAGTCATTAACTGGTAGTTCAATGTTCTGGATAAAGCTAAACTGAAAGGGATGCTGTCTCAGGGGTTGAAATTTAGTGGGATGTAGCAGGCAAGAGGGTCTGTCAGCAAGGCTATCAACCTGTTGCTGATTAAATGGGAGAGCAGGTTTATATGTTTTCTGAGTATGCAACAGAAAAGCACAGGGCTTCATACTAGTATGTATGCAAAAGGTCTAATAGGAAAGGTTCTCAGGTAACATAAGACATCTTGTGTAAAATGAACTGGTTGTTAGCATCTACCACTGAAGCAGAAGGGGTCAGGAGATGCTAGTTTGTGGGCTGCCTATTGCCAATACATGGGGTAGGCAAAGCCTATTTCTTCTTGCTACCAGTGTGGGCATGAAACAAGCATCTGTGAAGTTGGACTAGGGAAAATAAGTGCAGTTTTGTCAGCACTTCTGTCTGGCCTGATGAGTATGAACAAGCTCCTTTCCAGACAGTGCTTTGTGCTCACTTTTCCCAGGTGGGAGTGGGGCCAGAGTAAGGCAGCTGGAGGATGCCAGCTCAGGCTCAAAGGAGGAGACTTCCCTGTCTCCTTTCACCTTTCTTCAGCATGTGAAGCCAGAAGTCACATTGCTCCTGTTCTGTTCCCCTATCTTGCTTTGAACCAGGGAAAGGGAAGAGAACAAAATCAGACTGATGTTTTTTAACAAATTTAGCAGCCAATGCCCTTTGACTTCCTTCTCCAGTCCCACTGTGACTTTTCCCAAATCTAATTTATCTTTAACAAAGTTTGAAATTAAATTAGGGATAATGAACTAATTAAATTGGACTGGCACACAATTCAGCCACCTTTCCCCACCTGACTTCTCCCACTTGCCTTTGTTTCCAGCATGACTCCATACAATTCTTCATTATCTGGGTTACATCCTCTCCTCTCAGGTTTATTTTCATGAGCTTGATTAAAGGGGATGTCAGCAATTTATCTGTTTCAGTCAGCCTGGCAGATTACCTTTAAACAGTCTTTATTTGATTGAATTACAGAGCCTTTATTTCTGCTGTTACCCAGCCCCTCTCCATCCCCTCTACACCTGTCTCCAGCTCTTCTTCTATTTACAGATCATCTCTTTGGTAAAAGTAGGGGTGCTGCAGGAAGATTTTCCCCTGACCACATCCAATACTTCTAATCATCCCTAAATAGTGATTTCTTAATGGTTTATAAGTTAAAAACTCCTTCTCAGGGTCCTGAGAATCCTTCAGCTATGTTTTTCTCTGGAAAATCTGAAGACTCTATTGCCAGACAGGTACTGCCACAGAGGAGAGTGTCTCCTACTACTGCTTGAAAGCCCAAGAGCCAGTTAACAGCCTCTCAAGCAGTTAAACTTGCCTCTAGTCTTGTAGCATGGCTCCCAAACAGAAGTAGGCTGGTCTTCTCCACTTGGCCAGACGTTCCTGAAGTTATTGGATGTGTTTCCTGGCTGAGGAAAGTCACTACTGCTCAAAACTATTCAGAGTTTGGGCTGTGACTACCCTGACACTCTCCACCAGTTGGCTTTGGGGATCTAGCATGGGCTGGTGGATGAAAAGAAGCAGTTTTGTGGAGTGACAGAAACAGAGGTCTGTTGTCATAGTGTGAACCAGTTGGTGGAGAGGATGTAGGTGTTGGAAGACAGAGACTATAAAGGGAACCAAAAATAAGAATGTTTCATCATGGTGTTGGGAGCTTCACATCCTCTTCTCCCTGCTCAGCATTTTTGAGCTGCCTTTCAACTTCCAAATAAGGCCACAATTTTAGGTATCTCCTGGCATGCTCCTGCTCTGTTTGACACTTTATCTCTGAGGGAGCTCCTGGAATAATCCTTGTCCTGAGTAAAGAATAAAGATTAACATATGAGGAGTGGGTGGGAACCAGTGACCTCGAGGCCCTGAGCTTGGTTTGAGGAGCAGTGGAATTTTGTGAGAGCAAGTAGGTTCAGAAAAACAAAAGGTTGAGCATGAGGAAGGCTGAAATTCCCAAAATACAGGGTAAGGACCCATGTGGAGGGATGCACCCACAAACACATGCAAGTATTATGCAGAAAACTTGCTTGCAAAGTTGCATTCCTTCTCACAGCATGCTTTGAACTCTTCCTCTGTAGTAGACACCAGTTCTGGGTCCCTATAGCATCTCAGGCTGTTATTAATTGTAAACATTTCCCTCCATGCTGTTTCACTCCTGGGTGTCCTCCTTTGTACCCTTATGGAGTCAGGACAGGGCTGTTCTCTTCATTTACTGGTGGGGAAACTAATAAGAAGCCACTTCAGTTCTTTGCTTTATTTCTCCTGAAAGTTGGAAATGGGGCTATTGACCTGGGG
>VXBZ01000883.1:91941-106560 GCA_013399135.1 Heliornis fulica
AGGGTGGGGAGCGAGTGAATGAGACGGGAGGGGGAGTGTGTGGAGGGAGAAAGAAGAAAAGGGTTGGGGGAAGAGGGGGGGGAGGAAGAAAAAACAGTTAAAAAGAGGGAGGTAGGGAGGTAATGAACAATCAGTCAGGTAAAATCCCAAATCAAAGCAAAGGTCCCGATGGCTGCTCCCCAAAGCCACCACTGAGCTGAGTGCCACAGCAATCCCAGCAACTGCCCCAGCTGCTCCTTCACTGGGGCTGCTCCCAGCTGCCCTGGTCTTCTCATCAACCCCTCTGGGAGCAGCACTTTCCTTAGCTGTGGGTGTACACTGAATGTTATGGGATACCTGAGCTGCCAGTTTTGACCCAGGGATGCAGGGTTCATTGCAGCACACTGGAGATGAAAGCAGGGTATGGGGCATAAGTGAAAATCATGGGGAAATCTGGAATTTTGGGTGTCAGGAGGCAGATAGCTGGAGGGACTGACTTCAGAGCCATAGCTCCAAGGGCAGGTTTGCAGCAGACACATTACCACAGGGAAATGATGCTGCTTAGCCAATTCTTGTGTTCTGCCCTAGCGTGGGGCCTCTCAAAGTTCTTACACTCCACATTTTACCATGAGGCTTGACTGCACAGTATGCTACAGCAGATTAACTATGCAGCATGATTTTGTCATTATAATAATGTTTAATAGATGCTAAAAGCCTCCTCCTTTGGCATGAAAATATTTATGGGCATTCCCTTACAAAGCAGGCTTATCAGCAAGAGCTGCATGAATGGAATATTATCCAATTTGTCTGATCATTCCCACTCAGGCATCTTTTGTGCTTTGCAAATAATAATGGTCAGATAACCTCGAACTGCAGGATGGCAACCTCATTGCTTGATGGGGAAACGAGTCACCAGGAGGATGCTGGTGCCAGCAGCCAAGGTGTGAAGGGTACATACCACAGGTACTTCATTGGTGGAGTTCTTTTTTATGCTCTGTTTTGGGCCTGGTCTCTGTTCCAGCATTAGCCAAGCATCTGCTCACAGCCTCTCTGAAAGGAGGGAGTTGTCTCTTCCAAATGAAACAGCTTTCCAATTTCTCTAGCCCCTTTCCAAAATGGCTGCATCACACAGCAGTTATGCAAAAGGTGCTTAATTTGAAAATGTTTTTCTTCCCTTTGTTTGGAAGTGTCCTCAGCCATGTACCAGCTGTGGCAGGGCCATTTTCCGAGGTTTATGGCTCTCTAACAAGCTGGTTTAGTGCCTGTTGCTGGAAGGGGCTCTACAGCAAGTGGTTATCTCTGGCTGCTGTGAAGTTCTGTGCCAGGTTTGGCTCCCTGCTGATGTCCACCAGCCATGGGATGAGAGGAAAGGGAAACACAGCTACAGAAGCATCTCCAGTGCCAAGTTCCCCTGCAGTGCTCAGCGAAGCTGGATGCTGGAGGGACAGGAGGATTGAGGTTGCTCTATGTCCTGCCCGTGGTGAGGTGACCAGATGGCTGTGGCAAGTTGCTAGTGTGGAAGCTGTGTCCTACAGCCTCTCTGCTTCATGTCTGGACCCAGACTGTCTATGGACATTTAGGAAAGTAGTAATACCAGTAGCAGCAGTGTCTAACCTAAACCTGTGCCCTGAAGACCTCTCTCCCCCTGAACTTTGTACCTTGGCATCTCCTCTAGTCACAGAGAAAGGCAGACAAAGTCTTTACCTCCTTGTTTCTATCCTGTCTACTTTGCCTTGCTCCAAAGTAGTTCCTCTTCCCACTGGAGGTGTTTTCTCCATGGAGTTCCCCTGCTTTCTGCCGTTCTCAGGCTTGCTCCTGCTCCCTGCTGCTTGTTTGGAGTAAAATTTATTACAATATCAATAATGTGACTTGTATACAAGGCCTGGCACTGCCACATGCAAGCGCTCCCTGTAAATCACCAGCATCGGCACCCTGGTAATTGCCCTGTAAACCGAAAGGAATTATTTTGCTGTCTGCAGCAATGAAACTTTCTCTTCTACCTGTGCAAATGGGTATTACTGACACATAAACTAATCATACTGCTGCTCCCACACGTACCTGCACCTCTCCTGGTCACACAGACACAGCATCTGATGTGTAGGCAGTGCCCTGTGCATGCAGGGCACGCCTGTGCTTCTCCCCACACGTGGGTACCAGCCCTCTGACATGCATGGCCTTTGGAGGTGTTCTCTGAAACATGCTCACCTCTCCATCCCATTCACTCCTCTTTTGATTTCCTCACATAAACTGAAGTTTTTGGCCCACAGGAGCACAGAGACAAATGCTGCAGGCAAGTCCATCACTCCTATGTCCTCTTCTGCCCCTGGTTGTCCACTCTGCTGTCCCTGGCTGCCCCACAGGAGCACAGAGACAAATGCTGCAGGCAAGTCCATCACTCCTATGTCCTCTTCTGCCCCTGGTTGTCCACTCTTGCACATTTCTGTGCTGTCAGCTTCGTGCTGTCTTTCCTACAGTTGCAACACAAACTTCCATGCTCGTTTGCAGCCCCCTCCTTTGACCCAGGGCCCACCCCTGCTCCTTTGTATGGGTGTCCTGTTCCTGCAGACATGCCCCAGCCTCTCCCCATCAGCTGGTCCCCTGCCAGCACACATCTGCACACGTTCACACACATGTACCTTCACACCCTCTTTGTAGATTCCTCCTCCACCTGCCTCTTATTTTCTCCTGGCAACCCTCCCATTCCCCCCCTCGCTCTTTGCCATCTCTAATCACTTTCTGACTCCCATTCTAGTGCTGTGAAATTGTCAACCCCAGGCAGTGGCTTTCATGCTGCCTTGTGATGAATCTAGTTTAGCCCAAATTACGAGGTTTTTGCACAATTAATTTAAAGCTGAATGCACCCAGCCCTATTTTCCTGTAGAATCTGTTCCCTTCAACTCTCATCTTCTTCACTACCCTCCAGATGAAGTGCAAGCAGAGCAGGAATATCTTGCCTTTCTTTTCAGCCTTCCCCTCTAAAGGATTCCAGAACCACATGTATGACAGAGCAGCTGCCTTGTATCTGCATCAGAACACAGTGGGAGTGGGATCGTATCAAAGTGAGGTTGGCAGAGACCCAGTGAAGCTGAAGGAAGCCTGCTGCCCTCCTCATGCTCCAACTGACCCATCTCTCAGACCATGCAGGTCTAGCTTGCCTTGGTTGGTCCCTCAGCATGCTGTTGGAGCGTGGTGCCTGGGCCTGAGCTGAGTGTGCTGGTTTTGGTAACCACCATGGTCCCTGCTGCTATTCCCTGGAGGCTTCCATACAAGTGTCATCCCAGCCAGACACTGCTTGGTGTCGTCTCTGCAGGGAAGTACATGAGTGTGACACAAACAAGAGGTCTCTGCAGTGCTTTAGGGGTGAAAAAAGTGATACCTGTGAGTGGTCCTGCAGGGAGGAGGGCACAAGCTGGCTCCCTTCAAAGGGTGGCTGGGCAGCGTGATGCACACCTGGCTGTGGCAGCACATATTGCCTGTGTGATCTGGGAAGAATCCAGCAAAACCAGCCCTTCTTGGCAGCAGAGTGACTCCCTTCATCCCCATACCAGTCACAAACTGGAATAGCCTGCTGCTTGCCCAGAGGGTACAGAGATTTAGCAAGAAATGGGAGCAAGCCTCATCTCATTCCTGGGGCAAAGCGCCAGAGCATGGTGCCTGTGTGTCATGGGGGAGCCTGATGCCATTTGTGGGGACTGCTGGCCAAGCTGACCCAGGGGACAGGCCACAGCTGTGCTAGACTAGTGCTAAGAGCAGGCACAGCTGTGGCAGCAGTGCTTGAGTTACCCTGACACCACAGCCCTACTGCAAAGGGAGCTGCTTCATGGGCCAAATAAAACGATGGCTCCACAGTCCATCACCTCTTGGCTAAAACCAGGGGTGAGGAGCAGCAAGTGCCAAGCATGGGCCATAGAAATGCATCTTCTCAGACCAGGATTGAGAGCAGCAAACTCTGTTCCCATGGTTACGGAGCAGCTACCCATCAGGCCCCATCTCACATCACTAACTCTGCCACTTAATTAACTGACTGCTCATTATTTCCCAAAATGAGCTCCTCCATCCTCTTGCTTGCCTGAAATTCAGCTCTCAGATGCTCTCCACAGAGCATCCTGTCTGGCTCTAGCACTCTGTGTTTCATTTAAAACTCAGCTACCACTCAGCAAGGCTTAGGAAGAGCTGGAGAGGAGCCCCAGGACTGAGAAAAGGCTCCAAAATAAAGTTTTTCTTTAGGGACATCAGCCATCTTCATATAGGATGACATATACAGGCTCACATCAATACAACTCAGCCCAGAACTCTGTTTTTTTATTTCCAGTGCCCTCAGCATCTGTCTCTCTGCAGAATTCTGCTAGCTGGAGGTCACCAGGCCCTGTCCTACTATCTGCACAGGAACATATGTTAAAGGTTCACACCAGATGAACTGGAGGAAGGGCTATAATTAGTTCTGTTCATAAACTATTGCTCCAGTATGGGCTGATATTTATACTGCTGCCTCAAAAATGGCTTCACCTTGCTGAAATCTAGAAGCACCAAACCTGATGCTTCTAGACTTCAGCAAGGTGAAGCCATTGACCCACCCTCCTGGAGGAAGAGTGTGAGAGACCTGCTGTGTTTACATGGGGATGGTGTGTCTCCCATGGAGGATGGGAGGGAGCAGCCATGGAGTGAGGGAGGGGAAGTATATTGTCCAAGGCCTGGGAGGAGGAAGAATTTCTGTTTTCTCATCAAGGGAGGACTCTAATCCTGTCTGTTTTCTGTTCCCTTTGCATCTAACATTTCTTCCTTCAGCCTCAGTCTTTGAAAACCAGCCTTTCCTGCATGGCTGCTAACATCTCTCCTTGACCCTTAACATCTCTGCTGCCTCACATTAGCATCTCCCTATCTAAGGCTGAACAAATCCTCACAAAAAAAAAAAAAAAAAGGGGTTTTTTGTTAAGAGCTTGTTCTCAATTGAGAGTCAAACACTGGCACGCTCTGCCCTGCAGTTAATTGCTTGGTGAAGCTCTCACTGCATTGCTGCTTCCTTCAGCTGCAGAATCTAACAGGGGGCTCTGTTGCAGGAGCTGTAGTGACTGGGGTGGGATAGCTTAGGCTTAGCTGTCATGTGCAGGTAAAATGAAGGTTGTGATATCACAACCTGGGGTTGTGATAGCCCTCTGATGAAGATCTGGAATATGCAGAGTGTTTTACTGAGGAATGACCCATAAAGACATAGCTCTGGGACCTATGGAAACTAAGGGCAAAAAGGGGCAAGTGCTGACTTAGGGTCAGTGGTATCTGTGAGATGGGCTGAGTTGAGAATGTGAAGGTTTCCTTCCTCCAGGAGAGGATGCTCCTGGACTGTGAAGGCTGGTTGCTCACCCCCATGGCTGCTGGGGGTCTATAAACTTTTAGGGTGAGAGCTCCTGTGTGAAAGGCAGTGGAGCTGGGAGGGAGGATGAGGCCAGGCAGCACTTTAGCACCCTGATCTCCTTACCAGTTTGTCAGTGTAGGGAGAGGGCTCAGTGGCTGCCATGTCATAGTATGGAGTCTGCAAAGGGAGTTTCTGGATTTCTTCCTCGTGTTTCATGTTGTCTAAGTGAACAACCTGTAATAGAGGAGAGAGAAGAGGGTTGAAGAGAGCAAGTACTATCCCTCTGTCACAGCTTGGGGCAACATCTGCTTCAGCTGACACCACCACAAGATGAAGAGCAGTGCATCTCACCTCCTCCCTTGCTCCTACGATGTTATTTGCCTCTTGTACTCTTTCTTTCATTCTTACACCCCTTGCTAATACTCCTGACCTTCAAAATGCTGGGTATGCTCAAAAGTCCTCGCACCTAAGAGCCCATCTGAACATCATTTTATTCAGAATTCAGTTCCCATAAAAGGGACTAAGCAAGATCCAAATTGCAGCTTTCAATCAGTGCCTGTCTTGGGGAATTCTGGTCAGACAAGCCCTTACTCTCTGCCCCTCAGACTTAGGCTAAAGACTTTGCTCTTGCAAACATGGGTTGCCAAGATATCTGCACTGCAGACAGTGTTTCAATCAGCTTTCCTTGCCAGAAGAAAGAACTTACACCTGGATGTGAGGAGGCACAGCTGGATGGGAGGCACACCTGGATGGGATGCATACCTGGATGTCTTCTGCAGTCAGGTGACTTTTCATCTCCTGTTTCCTCTTCGGTGGAGGGGCAGGTTTGTGGGATGGAGGCAAGTCAATTCTGCAGATAGAGAAGTGGTTGATGATTTGAGATCAAGAGAAAGGGGTCTGCTTGCTTTGATGTGTTGTATCAAGACAGATGCTGTGTGCACCAAAGATCTGATTGTGTTTGTCACTGAGCTGCCAATACAGTCATATAGATTATTCTCAGTAACCCTCTGGTGCCATCTTTCTCACCCCAATTAGAATTGTTAATAGAAATGAACTCCCTACTAGGACTCTGTTCCTCATTCCAAGCAAATCCCCGTGTCAGATTGCAGATCCTGAGGGTGCAGTTGGAGTACCTGTCTCCCAGAACTGTTCAGGAGTGGCTCCAGAGCATCCCAGGATGGCTCATTTTCTAGCTATAGGGCAATAGAAAATATCTGGCAGTGGTGACTGCCAATCAACAAGGTAATGTCAGCCCCAGTTTGGGAGCCTATCTGGAGTGGTAGTCTCTGAACATGCTTCCCAGGAGGAGTCTGAATCTCCCTCTAGACAGGCTGTGCCATGCAGGGACATTTATCCCTGACCCCCAGTCAGGAGATCAGCTTTTGCCCCAGGGCATAAGGATTGGCAGCCATTATAATCCCAGCCTAGAGACTGTCTCTGCACATTCAGTTCATATGCACAGATGTGTCTAATCCTTTTACAAAACTTATTAACACTCTGATCCACTAATTAGCTGGCTCCCCCTCCCTTCTCTGCATAAACTTCACCAGTTCTTCTGATAGAGATGGGGACTTTCCTTGGCAACCCAATGGATTCCAGCGTGGGACTAGAGAATATGAGGGAGGGGGAGGGTAAAATGGGTCCCCGAGGCTCCCAAAAGCATTGACTTTATGTGGCTCTAAGTAAAAGAAATGCTATTTAGGGCCTCCACAATAGAGGCAGCACCTCTGCAGACTAGGGCACCTTTGTGCTTCTATTCTCAGCTAAAGTGGCTCTTCCCTGTGCCTGCCTGGAGGGCCATTGTGGGAAGTGGATTGTCTGAATGCATCACTATCATCAGGACGAGTTGTTGATGCAATTTCACCTTGTGGTGCTATTTTTTTTTTATTTGTGTGCCTTTCTGTCTCTCTCCTCCTGCTTTCCCCTGTTCCCTCCCTCTCCCCACTATCCTCCAGCGTCCTCTCTTCAAATGGGATTAAATGGAGCACAAAATGTGGCCAAGATGTAACAACAATGAGGCGGGGGGGTTGTGGAAGATAAAAGCAGCCTTTGGGCTTTCTTTGCCTCCACTATAAGGTGGGAAGGAAGGGGGGACACTCCTGTGAAAAGGCAGTGACAACATGAAGCTTTTCAGGGAGAGGCCAGGGTAAACATTTCTGAAGAGGGCTCTGCTCATGCTGGTGATGCTGAACTCCACATGCCTGGGTTCTGTGCTGCACAGGGCAGAGCCAAGCAAGTACCTGCCAGGAGGTATCCCTGGGCCATCCCCTCTCTCTGCTCTTAGATTGATGGAGTTCTTGACCAGGCAGTCACCATATGTACAAAACTGGAATGCTGAGTGGATGTGAAACCTTTCCTGGAGTCTTTGGGATACATTCAGAGGTGCTCAGGATCTCTCAGAGACCTCTCTCTGAGAAGAGGACATAATTCAGTCTAATTCAGGAGCCTGAAGCCTCTTTGAAAAGGGAAGAGCAGGATGCTCCTGCAACTGGAGGTGAGCAGCTTCATTGCACCCAAGGAGCATCTGGGTGAACATCTCCACTTCAGCTTCCACTTAAAGTTTGCAACAAGAGTTCAGAAATTATGAGAGCACGGGATGGCAAGCACTGAGGGTGGGGGCAAGGCAGGGAAGAGAGGCAGAGCGAGCCAGAGGGTGGAAGGAACGAGGAAAAGCCTGGAAATGCAGTTTGCTGCCAGGCTTTTCCAGTGTGCAGGTAGCAGAGGGGTGAGCAGTGCTCTGCCTGCTGCCCCATCCCATGGCACCTGTACCCTCAGGGAGCTGTATTTCTGCGAGCAAGAGCTACTTACAGGTCATTGTCCGTCTCAGCGCGGTTCTTCTGTTGCCGCCTGTAGACAATGATGACGGTGACAGCCACGCCGATGATGAGCGCTGCTGCGATGACTCCTCCTACGATCCCAATGATGCCTCCCGGGGAACCTTGAGGCAGGGGCTTATCTGAAACACACAGGGAAGAGAGGGTTAGAGCATCAGAGCACACAGACCTGTAGAACCAGGGACTCTGGGAGCAAAGGTGCCTGAAACCGCCTCAGGTAGCTGTGTGCCAGCAGCTCTGTGGGGCGAGCCAGGTCACACTGAAATGCACTAGTCAGAGCTCCAGAGGAACAGAAATCCGTGGCTCTGGGAGCTAACTGCTTCCTTACTCTCTTCTGCAATTTCCCCTTAGGTCAGGTGGTTATTCCTGCACCCGGTTTTGTGCCTTTGTTCTGCCCTCCAAGAAAGGAGCGTTTAGGGCACAAAGGTGCCTCCAAGCAGCCTCCCCGTGTGGTGTGTGTGGGACAGGGGGCTGGTGTGGACCTTCTGTTTTATATTTTTTAAGTATCTTGAAGGTCTTCTGCACACTTTGTCACAGTGTCTTCACTGAATTCCTGGTGCTGTTGAAATGAAGAGCTTTGCAGCATGTAGCCCTTAGAAAAGCAAATGATTTATTGGGGTGGAGCAGAGGTTCGTGCACCACTAAACCTTATGAAAAAGTTGTCCTGACTGTAGGATTTAGGGGTGGGGGGGGGATATATCATATCCTGAATTTCATCTCCTGTTTGCCCCGTGGCTGGAGAGCTCTGTGACTTGGGCCAGCTCCTTAGTGACTGGCGTGGACCTCATTCAAAGGAAACCTATCCCACGGGCCTGATGGGAAAGCGCTTTGAAACGTACGATAAAAGGATTTAATTTGCTCTACCTTCCAACCTAATTAAACTTGAAAACTAGCTAATTGGTACTTTGTACTTACAGCTCTGGCAGTGATGAAAGGAGGAGATAATTGGAATGGAGGAAGGAGGAGGAGAAGGAAAAGAAATTCAGGGGAGGGGAGCAAGGCAGGGATGAGGTGCAAGGTGCTTTCTAGAACTTGTCAGTCACACCTAATTTTTGTACTTTGCTTAATGTGTTGGCTGCTCTTAGAGACTAGATGATGGACTGTATGGAACTTATTCTGCAAGAATTATGGCTTTGGGCATCACAGCAGTAACCAGTATCTCCCCTAAACTCCTCTTGCCCAAGACCTCAAAATTATACCCACTTCACATGCGTGTGTGGTTATAAAATGTACGCACACGTTCCCACACCACGCAGGACAACTCATAGAGGACTTAGGGTGAAAATCTGCCACTTCCTCCCACCTCACATCCATGGATTCATCACTCACTTAGCTCAGAGTCTGGGCTCCCACAATCCCACATACCAGATGCAGTTGCAGAACTCGGTGCGCTGAAACGTTGCCTACAGCCTATTCCCAGATCTCACCTCGCAGCCAGCCCTCTTCACCTTTCAGACTTGCTGCTGTCATCCAGGAGTGAACTGAGGTGTGTAAACATTTCCCAGGGAAATCCCCTCTCTGGGCAATACCAACAAATTACACAGCAGAGGACTGGTGTGTTTACTGTATCGGTAGAAAACACTCGGAACTCCCAGCACCATGCTGAGACCTTGCTACCAGTGAAGAATTTGCTCTGGGAATTGCCTCTACACCCATCCCCATCCCTTTCCTAAAGACTTCCACACAAACCTGCTCTTCTCCTGCCTCACAATGACACCCCAGAGCCTCCATCATTCAGCACCCCACACCCTGCCCTCCCCTGTTCCTTAATTAATTGCTCAGAGCTATGAGTGGCAGGATGCTGTAGTCATCAGAACGTGAGGCTCTGCTCCCCACTGTCCTCAGCAGTGGCAGTCACTTTTCTTTCTCTTCCCTCCTCCATAAACCACATTATCTTGTAAATAATATTTCTGCCTTGAGACAGCTCACTTACAGCCGTGCTCAGGCAGACAGTTGACATGTTGCAATACAAACCCCAGGACAGCATTCGAGATTGTGGCAGGGACGGTGACTGTAAAGAATCTTCCAGTCACTTTGGCTGGGGCATTTTGGTGATGAATTGGCCCCTAATGGCTCTCTGGATGGCAGGTAGTGAGCAGAGAACATCAGCTTTCTGTTACTGCTGTAAATCTGTAGGTGTGTGGATGTGGATGGGGGAAGAGGACAGAAGGTGAAAGAGGGAAAGGGAAATCAATGAAAAAAGCAAGCTAAAACGAATCTCTGGGAATGCAAACAGGGCTGTTTAATAGCAGAAAGGGGCCAGGAAAAATTAAAGAAGGGAAAAAGTAGTTATTTGTCTGCAGAAGAGGAAGGGGTAAATATAGGGCACTGGGTAAAGACATTAAGGAGGTGACGAGAGAGAAAGAACGGAGGAGCACTAGGAGAAATACAGATGTTTATGGTGTCTATCAACACCTCCTTCTTGCCAGGCTGTCAGGAGTATGAACATCCCAGTGTTGGTACCCATCCCAGCTGCCTAAGCTGGGGCTGTGTGGCAGTGCAGTGCTTCCACAGAATGGCAGGTGCCAAACCATGATGAAGTCCTGAGGCAGCAAGCCCAGCCCCTACGTGTGTGGGTCTCTTTCTCTCGAGGGTGGGCTGAGCCATCCTGCAAGTGTTGGTCACACCTTTGTGGGAGTCCAGCTAGTGAAAAGCAAAAGGGCCAGTTGCTTACAGAGAAAACACCGTGAGACAAGGAAGATAAATGAGAAATTAAGGTCCTGAGAGAGCAAGAAAGTAGAGAGGAGATAAGAAAATGTGAAAAGATAGAGACACCTTCCTTTCTGATGGCTCTTCCCTCTTTTTCCTCTTATTTTTCCTTTCCCTTTTTTTAAACCTTCTTTCATCTGTAGCTCTTTATTTCCTCAATCTTCCTTCTTGACAGTGAGCTGTGACTGGTTTGGAGGGGTCACCTGCAACCCAGTTTAATTCCTTCCCTCCCCTGTGTGTGTTGTCTCTTTGACTGGTATAGTCAGAGGCATCAACAGGGCTTTCCTGGAGGGCAGGGTGGCTGCAAGAAGGGCTGTTGTAAGTCAAACAAGAGGGCGCAGGCAAAGCCTCAGGAGAAGATGGTAAGAACAGGCAGATGAGGGTTCAGTTACACTTGACAGGGCTTTTGGGCATACCTGGGAAGATGTCTGCAAGGCTTGTGAACCAGGATCAGAATAAATTGACAGGACAGCTCAGGGGCCTCCAGGCTGGAGGGGGAAAAGGCTTTGCCAATTAAGAATGCAAAACCCCT
Source organism: Heliornis fulica (assembly GCA_013399135.1). Taxonomy (NCBI): domain Eukaryota; kingdom Metazoa; phylum Chordata; class Aves; order Gruiformes; family Heliornithidae; genus Heliornis; species Heliornis fulica. Next base: position 103,346 of record VXBZ01000883.1, read on the forward strand.
TGCTCTGTGTCACGCTCGAATAATTTAAAACTCTCCCAAAAAGTTTGTGTGAAGCAGTTGGCAGTGAGGCAGGTACCAGAGAACCCAAAGGAGCTGAATGAACAGCTCAGCCTTAGCTGGATGTCTAAGGGCTGCTGGGAACTCCTTGTTCCTGCTGGAAATGGAATTAATTCACAGTATTACAATTAAGGAGAAAAGAAGGACACCCCACCCCCAGTCTGTTCCAGAGCAGTTTTGTTTGTTACTTTGTTCTCCCACGGCTCTTCTGGAGATAGAAGCAGACATAGGAGAGGAAGAAGAGTGGTTATCACTCTGTGAAGCATCCTTCCAAGTCACCTGATGATGTGTATCTCTGGGTTTCCAAAAGTAACCAGGAACAGATGAGGATCTTTCTCCCAACTACATCATGTAGAACATTTTGTGAAGTTCTGATAGTGTAATTCACCAGTCCCAGCCTTCAGTTAAATCACATCTAGCAGTCCAACTCTGTCAGTCCTTCACCTTGCCCAAACAAGTGAAGAACATCCACTAGAGAAGAATATCCATCCCAGAGATGTACCAGCCACAGTCACGGGGCACAACCGACACAATTTCACAGCACTGGCTGTGTAAAACCCTTGTCCAAACAGCCCCGGGGCTGATGACTCTGTCTGGATGGAGCAGTGGCTCAGATTTACCGCCCTGCCCATGCAAACAGCCATGGTGGCATTTCAAAGGACAGAGACAAAGGATGGAGCTGTCCACACGTGCTGTGCCCAGGGGGTGAAATAGTGCAGCTGCACTATTAGTAAATAATAGTAAATACTAATAGAGAACACTGAAGGCTTTGGAGAATCAGCTCGTGGGAGAGATGTTCCCAAAGGGAACTTGAAGTGCAGCAAAGAGGATAAACTGGAAAGCTTCCAGAAAAGGGTATGCCAGAGCAGAGGGAATGACTCACTTGCTCTTGGTATGGGTGATGTGGAGGACTTTGCAAAAAGAAAGGGAAGAGGAGACAGCATCTGTCACACTTTTGGAAGTACTTAAAGCTACTTCTGTGCTGGGACGTTTGCATCATGGAGCAGTCTGGCTGCTCTCGGGATCAGGACTTGAGAGTGTGATATGTTACATCCCCACCAAGGGTCTGTGCCTGTCTGGGACTGACATTTTCCATAAAGCTGGGATCAGCCAGGTAATTCTGTGCTTGCAGCAGTACTTGCAGAGGGGCATCCAGCCTGTGCAGGTGGGGAGGACCAAATCTGTGGGATGAGATCCTGCAAGAACTGCACAGGCTGCTCTGGGGTGGGACAGAGGTGCTGGCTTGCAGGCAGGCTTCATTTGGACCAGAGCCCTGGGTCTTACACTGGTACTGTTGCCTTTATGTCCTGACCATCTGATGTATTCAGCTGCCCCGGGGGCAGCCTCAGCCCCTGCTAATTGCTGATGCACTAACCCACATCCCCCAGGTAAATCTGGAAGCTGAGTCAGTCTCTGGGCCTGGTTTACTGCAGCTCTGAGTGAAGCTTATTTGCTCAGAGAGCTGCTCACTCTTCTCCCATCTTTGCCTCCTCCTAACTTACTTGATCCCTCACCCCTCTGCAGAAAACCAACACAGCAACATAACAACACCTCTAATAAGCCATTTACTCAAAGATCTGCCTGCATCTGTAACCAACTGCAAAGTAGGGTTCCCTTTCCCTTTATCACCTCCCCACACCAAACAAATCCCCATCTATTTCATGGCTGGCTAGCCAAGGCACTCAGCAACGTGCTGCCTTGCTCACAGACACACAGCAAATCAATGAGAAGGAATCATGATCCTTCTCCTTCCCTTATGCTGGCAGCTTTGAAGCTCTTCTAGCTTCCAGCCTCACTAGAGTTAACGTTTCCTTGGTGCTCAACTGCATCCCTGTGTCGTAGGCATGCACAGCCTTGGTGGCTGAAGCAGCCTGTCCCAGTACAGTGCCAGCTCAAAGTAAGCTTGTCTGTGACCTGGATTGTCACCCTGGCCCAGTGGAAGGAGTTAGCACTTACTGGACTCTTTCTGCCTGCTGAACCTTTGAGCTAGACAATGAGATCAGATGATGTATATTTATAATACACTCCACCTGACACATTCCAGGGAGCCTGAGACACTGCAAGTTCTCAGAGCTAAATTAAACTGAGTTGAAAAGCTTGGCAGAACAAATACATCTCCAGTTTGGTTTTAAAGACAAGAGCAGGATTGGCTAATTTAAGACACGCTCCAGTAGCATACCCACACCCTCCCCCCCTCGGCACAAGCTGGTTCAGAGCCTCATGGTGCTCGTGTTTGCAAGGGGTTAATGAAATGCTACTCCCAGGAGAGGCAGAGACTGGAGCTTGTAAGGACCTTGGGCAGAAAGGTAGGGTAAACAGCGGGGCTTGCACCTCACTGGGGGTTTTAAAGGGACCTTAAGGCAAAGGTGGGGGAGGTTTCTCTGGGGGCTGTGCCTTTCACTGACTATATGTTGAGTCCCTTGCAAGGACAGCTAAGCATCCAGAGGATAAAGGGATCATGAGGGGGAAGACACTGTTTGGAAAGCTTCAGTTGGTGACAAAAGCCTAACAAGAGCAGAGCTGATCCAGCAGTCCTCCCCATCCCTGCCTCCCAGAGACTCCTCCGGCTACAGACAGAGCTCAGGACCAATCTTGCTAGCAAGAGAAGGTGCCTCTGGTGTTGTGTCACTTCAGGAGCTGGAGATGCAGCCAGCCAATGGTTAAACAACGAGATGAAGTCAGAGGTGCTCTTCTGCCTCTGTGCCCTGACCTAAGTCAGAAGGAATTTTAAAAGCTGTCACAGCCGCTCCCGCCAGCGTGTTTGTTGATGTAACTCTCATTTGCACCATTAGCCACTAACACACAGCGCCAAGCGGCGGCTGCCAGCCTGACACTGCGGCTGCACAGGGCTTTGGCTTCAAGCCCCTGGAAAACCCCCACCGCACCGGCTGGGGCTGCAGGGCCCCGAGGAGACAGTGGGGGGTGCCCCCCACACCTGGCTGCTCCACGTCCCTGCATCTCCTCTGAGCAGAAGGGTGCTGGGAGCATCTCAGGTATATTGTGTGTTTTGAGGGGAGCCAAAAGCCGGCATTGCAGGGGGTGGTTCGAGGAGCAAATGCTCTGGACCGCTTGCTGCAATGCCCTTCCTCTCCCTCCCACAAGTGGGAAGCCTTCATGACTGCCAAACCCCTCGATGAATCATAGAATCATAGAATGAT
>VXBZ01000883.1:106845-122480 GCA_013399135.1 Heliornis fulica
CTCCCGAGGGCAGAGTAGAGGGGGAGAATCCCCTCCCCCACCTGCTGGCCACGCTCCTCTGGATGCAGCCCAGGGTGCGGTTGGCTGCTGGGCCCCAGAGCACATTGTCGGCCATGTTGAGTCTCTCACCCACCAGCACTCCCCAGTCCTTCTCCTCAGGGCTGCTCTGGAGCCACTCTCCACCCAGTCTGGAGTTGTGCTTGGGATTGTCCCAACCCAGATGCAGGACCTTGCACTTGGCCTGGTTGAACCCCATGAGGTTGGCACGGGCCCACCCCTCCAGCCTGTCCAGGTCCCTCTGGATGCCATCCCTCCCCTCCAGCGTGTCGACAGCACCACACAGTTTGGTGTCATCGGTGAACTTGCTGAGGGTGCACTCCATGACCTGTTCTACCCCCTCTCTAATTCCTCTCTGCTGAAGACCAGCTGGCTGGGTACCCCCTGGCTGCTGAGCATATTCAGAGCATGGGTATCCCACCATCTAGGTACTAATCACAACATCTCTTCAAGATCCCTGCCCGCTTTGCTTTCCTCTGTAATTTTTACTAGCCCAACTGGCACTTGAAAGCTTTACAAACCTCCTGCCTGTCTCTGATGAGGTTTTGGGAGAACTTGGCAGAGTGTTGTGCAGACCAGTCCTCCCTGGGGTGCCTGCTTTGAAGAACGTGCCCAACTGCAAGCGGACGCATGGATGTGCTTGGTATTAGCGGAGATTTTACACACATTCTAGCAAAAGAAATTGCTTTGCCGGTCACCAAGGGTGGAGGCAGCTCGGCTCTCTCCAATAATAACCAGTTTTCTCCCCTTCCTCTCCTGCACGGGAAGCAGCAGAGTCATCCTTGGTTAAATAGCATCTGGTTAAGTAGCTGCTGGCAGCAAAAGCACGTCAGGAATGCGGCTTTAACCCGTCGTGACCTTCCCTTGCAATGCTTCCCGGTGACCGCTAACGAGGATGGGGTTTGGATAGGCAGCATAGGAACAGTGTGTTAACCCCATGGGATCCAGAGGAGATGGGAGTATGGTGCTCCCCTGCAGATATGTCTTACTGGGATGGTTTTTCTTCCACTCCCAGAGTGAAGTGTAGCAGTTAAACAGCATCTGGAAGCACGGTTTGACAGCTTGGGAAGGGAGTCCTTTGGGTGTGTGAAAGGACAGAGCTTCACAAAGTCATTATGTGCAAGAGAGTGAGCTGTTTGTTCAGAGGGTGCCACACCAAGCAGTTGTATGCAGAGGTGCCCACCCACAGAAACAGCCCCTCTGTGCGTGCACACACGTGCTACCCCCCTGTACCTTCCCATCAGACAAGAAATGTCTGTGTTAACTACAGATTCAGGGATGTCCCTGTGTCTCTGTGCCACTCAATGGCTCCAGCAGACACGACCTTCTTGTCTCTAACCCATCCATCCAAGTCCAACACAAACCTCTCACCCTGCCCTCTCTCCACTCTGCTTGGCCACCTCTGCTGACCCCTCTGCCTTCCCAGGACCATGGGCTGCACAGCTCAGTGCAGCCATATGGAAAGTGCCCCAGCCTGTTTCAGGGAAGAAGATGGGCTCTGGAGAAGATGGGAAATGTTATCTGACGTTTCCTCTGCCTCCTAGCCCTTAATTTTAGTTCTGCTTCATTTCCTTGCAGCTCAGCAGAGTAATGAACAATCACATCCCTTTGGTAATTTATTTCTTCTGCTGTACAGTTTTGAGGAGGTGATGACACTTGAAATTGCCTCTCTTGGAGGGATGAAGGGGCCAGATCCTGAGCCCCATTAAACCAGAGTGTGTGTCTCTTGATCTTAGCAGCCTGCCCTGAGCACAGTGTGGTCCTAAATCCATGTTTAGCCAGAGATACAGCCTTGCTCCCTTGATGAGTCCATTGAGGTCATGCTATTACAAGCAGCCACCAGATGAATCCTGGCAGATAGAAGGTACAGGGATCACAGCTCAGACCCTTATCATTTGTGTTAATAGAGCTAATTTGCTCAACAATCTTCAGCAGCACTCCTGGGAACGTCTTGCTCTGCTTGGCCACGTGCCCTGGGATATATTTTTCTCCTCTTGCCTCTGGGGTGCTTACAGCAGAGGGCAGCTGTATCTTGGATGTCCCCAAGGGGTGAGAGGATGAGCTCCCTGTTTGCTTCTCTGCAGGGAGCATGCTGGCAGTTAGGCACAGACACAGGCTATGTGTGGCAGGGTGAGGAGGAACACCCCTGCTCCTCTGTTGTTGGGCCCAAAGTGCATGAGCAGTTGTGCAAATGAGGAGGTGGACAAGGCTACTGTTCCCTCATCTCCCCTGGTAACCTGCACACTGACCTGCTCCAACCCTTGTGTGCCTGGCAGGCAGCTGCAAGGAGGGCTCAAGGCTGCTGTGCCTCTTCACACATCTTCCCTTCTCTCCTCTCTTACAGCTTCCCAATTACCCTTGAGAGCTGCTGTGGTCCAGGCAAAGGACCAACTCTTCAGCCTCCTGGAGCAGGAAGGCAGCTGCCAGCCATTCTGGAGTGATGTGCAAGAATTAAGCTGTTGGATGCTCATGCAGCTCTGCCTGGACGTGAGTGCTGCTGCCTCCTCTCCTGCTCGTCACACACATCTTCCTGAGTGACAGTGCCAAGGGTGAGATCCACCTCTCCAGGGTGGTCACTGTGCCTGCACTGACCTAGTGAAAGCAGCTGCTGCATGTCCCCAGCTGCATGTCCTGCTCCAGGAGAAGGACAGTGACTCAGAAGGCAACTCAGACTTTTTTTTTCCTGAGCCTTTTCCTCACTCCTCCCTCCTGTTAATGGCAGTGACAGGCTCCTCACGTACCTTCCCTCCTAACTTCTCCAATGTCTTGCAAGCTCTGTGGGACAGTCTCTGCCTTAACATGTCACCAGCAATATCTGGCCACATAAACCATGCTCAGCTGTGTGTTGGTTAGCTTGCATGCAGGGAGCTTCCCCCACCTCCATACAGATCAAATGGTAAAGCTGGAAAGGGAGAGATCAGTCACTAAGAGAGGGAAGCTGTGAATGGCAGGTGATTGATAGAAAGCCTAGGGCTACCCTGGGGAATGCAACTGGATAAACAAAACCTCTGCAATGTTCCATAGGTGCTTTACCAGATGGGTATGGTCAAGAGGGCAGTAATGATTCAGAAAAGGCAGAAGATTTTAATAACTCTTTGTAATCTGTCTCTGGAGACCAACAGACATTTGTTTGTGGCTTCTGAGATGACAGAACTGTTCTTGTGTGATTAAGACTGAGGAACTTGCTGGACACGATCTCCTTAGATATTCCACTTACTGTAAGCAGATAGGTTGAAAGACTTAGCTGAGGAGATGCTTCACTCACTGCTGTTAGGTTTTACTATTTGTTGAAACAGTTAAATTCTAAAAGGTTACATTCTAGAAGGCTGGGAAAGGGCACAGAGTGACTTGAATACTATAGGGTGATTTGCTGGCACCAGAGAAGAAGTTATCACAAATTCCAGTTAATAAAGAATTAAAAGGAATATGATCAAGGGCAGTCTACATGATTCATGGGAAATGTGTCTTGTCAGTCAAACACAATGCCATTTTTTGCCCACTAAACCAGTCATCAAAGTAAATGTAGAGATGGAATAGAAACTAGGTTAAGAACGGGAAACTTCCATGTCTCAGAAGAGGCCATCAAGTGGGAATCCCTGTCAGTGGGTGCTCTACTGTGGAGTGTGCAGGTGGTGGGCCCTGCTACTAAGTGCTTTCATAGGGGGTGTGGAACAGGGACAACCTCAGTGCCTCAGCAATCCCTGGGTCAGACAGAGGCCTGGGGGTTTGTAGAGAAGCCCAAGCACGGACTTGGGACATTGTAATTCAGCTACTTCAATACTCCATAACCCTGCAGCAGCAGCTGTATTTGTAACATGAAGAGGAGCCTGAAGGGGAGAACAGAGAAGGCACCTGAGTATATCTCTCCAGTAGGTCTGCTGGAGCTGGACCTTAGAGGATGTGCCTTAACACCACCCTGTCCAGAAAGAAACTGGTGCCAACCTGCAGCAGAGGAACAGGGGAACTAGCAAGGGCTGGGAGCTGAAGACAGAGTCCCAGAAACCACCTAAGCTATCAGTCCCAAGGTCATGCTGTAACCCATGGGCAAGCCCACCCCATCTCTAAACCCTTCTCCCCATCCTAATCCCCTGCTGTGTCTCAGCCCTCTTGGCTCAGCAGTCAGCTGAATGCTGAGGGAGGGGAGATGACTCCCCCTCTGCAACAGGGAGGGTTGTAGGACTTAATGGATAATCCTAGGGAGGGGAGAGGGATCTCAACACCTGTGTGGAGGGTGCAGAGCTGGCTGCACACATTTTTCCATGTGGGGATGGGCTCCACACATCCTCCTCTTCAGGTCCCCCTATTCTGTTCAGGTAACACCTTCAAGGCAGGTCCTCCAAGCAAATTTTTAGGTCAGTTGTAATTGGGAAACCTCGCATGGAGCTATAAAACATTAGTTAATATGCTGGAACTATCTAGTTAAATGCCAATTATAAACCCCCATAAGCTCTTCAACTCAAATATATTAATAACATAATTAAACATTTATTGCTTATGCAAATTAAAAGTTAAGTTAATCGGACATCAATGAAACCCCAGGAAGTGACCATTTAAGTAACTAATTTCTATTTAATTATGATTCCTGCTTATTATAAAGCCCCCATGCCATTATTTCTGGACTGCTCTGTAGTGTTTACTCCAGCCACTCAGACTCAGCATTCCCACTCTGGTATCCATTCATAATCCCAGACAGCTGCAGCATTCATATCAACAGCCATGAACCTTGCACAGCTGGCAGCAGCTGGACTGGGTACCTCTCCTTCTCCTACCTCCTCCCTGGCTAAGCTACTAGGAATGGCACAGCCAGAATTATGTCTCCTCCAGACTCTGGAGGTTCAGGTCAGAGGGAGGGATTACAGACCCATGGAAAGGCACCTGCAGGGATGGTGGCAGTGAGCCTGTGTTTGTGTATAGCCCAAAGGCACAAGTGTGATCCAGTAAGTGAGATAAGGATTTAGATCTCCCAAGTCCACCCCTGAGCCTCCCCCCTGGTTTCCTGCATGGTTTTGCTGAAATAATTTAATTTCTTTGTATCCCACCCCACCCTGGGGAAAGGAACTCTTTTGCACAGTGGGGAAATGATGGACCTTGGAGTGTGAGTGTTTCGTGATGGGATCAGCTCCTTGGGTGGACAAAGCTGTGTGCCAGCAGAAAGCTGCTGTTCATTATTATTGTAAAGCAGTAATTGAAAGGGCTGGAAGCTGCAGCAGGACAATGCCATGAGGCTAGGAGATGGGAAATGAAGTGTTTTGCTCCTGAGGGATGGAGACATTTTCCCTGGTGAGCAGAGCCTGTGAAGCCAGGGCTGTAGGGATCGACTCCATCCCTCCATCCAAGCAACAGGGGATCAATTAAACCTGACAGGTGTGAAGCTGGCACTTTGCTCTTTTCAAAACTGTGAGATAAACAGGCTGGAAGGAGTGTGGGAGGAACAGAGAGATAAGGGAGAAATAGGAACCTTTGGGTACTTTCCCTCCATAGGGCTAGAGGTGTTTCTCAGGCAGATGGATGGAGTCCCTGGGGCTGTTCAAAAATGGGTAGACATGGGGCTTCAAGAGATGGTTTAGAGTTTATGGTAGTGTAGGGCTGACTTGGTGATCCTGAGGGTGTTTTCCAACCTTGATGATTCTATGATCCTGTGATTCTATGTAGCAAAGCCCCAGCTATACCAGGGACTGGTGCAAGGCTAGAAAAAGGCTTGACAACCAGGCACTGATGGGAAAGGGAAACCCCTTCCTCTCCCAGCTCCTCAGAGGGTGCTCCCTTTGATCTCATAACATTGAATCAAATTCCTCTCCCCACTGGCAAACTGCAGGACAGTGTTTTCTGTAAAAAGGCAGAAAGATCATTAGTGCCTCTTTGCATGCAAACCACTTGCTTCCCCAAATTCCAGCAAAAACCATTTTGTTCAGCAGATGTGACATCCACAGAGGAGGGAGTGTCCCTAACCCACCTTGTGCTGAGCTCAGCCAGATGAGGCCACAACATTTTACCTCAGCTGCTAAGGGAGCAGCTCCAATGGCCAGTATACATAAATCACTGCCTGTCAGTAATTCAGCCCCTGGGGGGGGGGGGGGGATAGGACATTTTAAACCTACATTTTAAATATGTAGACATATATGTGGCTCTGCCCCTGGTTTGCCTGCACAGCCATGCTTGACTCTCTAGTTTCTTCTAGCTACTCCATAAAATTTTAGGAGTCCAACACACATCCAGGTTTTGGGTCTTTTTTTTTCTGGGCTGTTCCTTGTTCTACACATTCTATATAAGAGGGAGCCTGCATCGAAACATGCCTGAGAAGGCTGTGAAAAGCCGTGCTTGGAGGAGGAGTGAACCAGCCGCCCTCGCCTTCTGCCAGGCACCACTGAGAGCATTTGAGGCTCAGCAGCACTTCTCGGTGTCACAGGTCCCCCCAGCTGGAATTCATTTGCATAAAGCAATTTCCTCTAACAAATACGTTCACACAAATCAAACTCAAGATTGTAAATAATCTGAAACCACGATAAAAAAAAACCACCAACCCTAATCAAACATATTTGTTGCTACAAGTAATTTACCCAGCACTGTTCTAAACCAGCATGTTTCTCAGTTCAGTTTTCCCAGCACTAGTTCTGAGGGGACTTAATGCTATGCATGACCTTGAATGCTCCAACTTCAGCTCCAGCACGGATTGCCTCTCACCTTGCCATGAATTTTGGATTGAGAGCCATATATTTGTTCTGGTTTTGATGCTCTGTGACCTGACCTGTCCCCACTGTCCCTCAAGCTCCCACCCCCTCACACCCAGCCTGGTTTAACATCTTGCCAGCTACACTACTTTTTTCTTGGTCTGTTGGAGCCCTTTGACTCCTGCTCTTCCAGTTCTGGGTTGGGCATGAATGTGGATCCCTGAGAGATCCCTCTGGTTTTGAGTGATGTGCAAGGCATTAATCCCAGCACAGGAGTGATATCTCCTTCCCAGGTGCCAGTGTCCAGGTTGGACAGGTTGCCTGGTAATTCACCAATTACTCTGGACTATATCTCATTCTCACTCACTACAAACCCTACTTAGGCCACGTTCCTATGTGTGGGTGGAAATAAGCACAACTCCTTTGTAGTCAAAATTGGATGTGCTTGCACCAACCACTTGCTTGAACCTGTCTCTGTATCTCTACCATGGGAATTTCTGCCTTGAAGGTTGCCTACATCTCCCAGTTCCAGGGAGGTAAATCTCATGGTGTTTGCTCTGCTCTAGATGGTCTCTCTGCTGCTGGACCATGCTCAGCAGTGGGCACACAGCCTAAGAGCAAACATGAACCTCTTGCTCATCTCCCCCTGCCCTGATCCAGCTCATCCCCAGGCTCTTTGCTGGCACCTCTGCTGATTGTCATGGCTCTGAAGTTGTTTTTGGGGCCAGCAGTGCTCTCCTGCAGAGATGTGGCTTTGAGATGAGATCCAAGCCACGCTGCCATTTTTCCATGGGCTACACGCGTTGCTGGCACTCCTGCCCCAAACGTGTTTCTGGTTTGTTCCAGAGAAACACAATACTTAAGGGCACTGCATGGGAGTCAGTTCCTGCTGTGTTCAGCTCTCTGCAACCTGAGCTGCTGAGAAGAGGCCCCATGTGATGGAGTTGATCCATCATCGCTTAACTGTAAGACACGGCCTGGGAAATCAGTGCAGCATTTCCCAGGGGCTCATCCCAGCAGGACCATGGGCAAAGACAGTCCCTCCTGTTCTCTTTTCTGTCTTAGACCCCAGTCCAAGCTCCCTGGTGCTCCTTTTTCTCCTTTCTCCCCACCCCCAAACTTGGCTGGTGTGGCTGAGCCAGCTGCTGGGGATCCAGTTCTGCAGGATGCTGCCCCTCTGCATCGCTGTCACGGTCACTCCAAGGGCCACGGATCTGAATGGCTGCAGCTGAAGCAAAGCTACACTTCCAACATCTGGCATTACTAAGGAGCTGGCAGAAAGGTGAAATGAGAGGAATGAAGTATATGGATGTGCTGATACAGCCTGGACAGTGGTCACAACTCCCTTGGCCACGTTGAAGCCTAATGGCAAGAGTGTTCCTGGCTTTTCCTGCCTCTGCATCTGAGGAAAGCCTCCCCACGGCTGCTTTTAATCTCTTCCAAAGTCAGGCACCCATCACACTCCTTTCCCAGCAGAGTGACTGAGGCTCTGTCAGTGGCATGGGTCTGGAGGGAGCCTGTCTACCCAGCAGCACACAATGTGCTCATCATCGAGCCTGGTACCAAAGAGCCTCCTGCTGCTCCGGCGCATGCTCCACGCCTGCTTTGCTGCTGACAGGGAGTGAACAGTCTGCACCAAACCACTCCTCTCCAGCCTAATCCTGAACACTTCCCTCACCCCCATTCAGATCATCTCTTCACAATGGAGACAGTTCAAGTTCACATTGGGGTCAGGATCCCTTTCCTTCTCTTTCTCTGCTAGCAAGTGCTGAGTTTTGGTTCATCTCCCAGGCGGATCATCCACACGCTGAAGTTGGGTGCAGAAATCCTCTCCCAGGGAACATCCTGCTCTCTAGGCCAAAGGTATGGCAAAGTTGATACCAGTGCAAGGAAAAGCATGTGTGTTTTCTCTGACCTTTTGCTTGCTTTCCCCTTCCTTTGCAAAAGTTTTGGTCTTGCAGAGTTGTCTGCCTTGATCTTTGGGAACAAGGCTTTCTTTGCAGCACATACAGTAAGGAAGCTGGTGGAGAGGCAAACTGTTCTTCCTGATGAAGAGCTCAGTAACAGAGATCCAAGGAAGCCATTTGACTGCCCTTGCCTTGTAATGGGCCCTTAGCATCCCTGTGGGATTTAGATGGTTTTGATACATGACTGTCATGATAGCCAAGCACTGCACTGGAGGAACATCCTACTGTGTCAACTCAAAGGTCGTCCTAGCCCCAGTAACCTGGCCCTGACTGCAGGTCACATCTAGAGAAAATGTAAGAAGAGAGCAAGTGTGTATTGACATTCTCCCAATACCCTATCCCACATCTGCTAGAGCCAACAGCAAATTAAGAACTTCCTAAGATACAGACAGTGCCACAAATTTTAATAACTTTACATGGAATTTTCTTCCCTAGGTTTTACTAACCACTTTTTCAGCTCAGGTTAACTTTTGGCACCAGCAGCATCCTTTGACAGGGAGTGTAACCGTTTACACTGGTAAGGGGAAACACTGCCACTTCCTTGTGTCTACCTTGAATCTGCTGTCCACAAATTTCACACAATAATGCCACTTTTGTCAGTGTTCAAAACCAGTCATTCCCTATCCACCTCCTCCAGGCCACTTGCTGTTTTGCAGGTCTGTAACCCTTAGCATTCAGCCTTTGTCTGTGAGCATCTCTCATTACAAAACACTGCACATCATGGGACCAGACCCAGGTAGTTGGGAAACAGATGCTATTTCTGCTATTGTGACTCCCCTTAAAGCTGCCAGTCACAGGTTGCAGAGTGACGCAGTCACAGATGCACAGAAATAAGGGGAGAATGTATCTTTTTTTTTAAAATTCTTTATTTATAAAAAAGTACATTTTTTTCCACAGCTGAGCCACTATTATTTTTTATACAAGTAAAAGGAAGGGTGATGCAACACCCTGCCCACACAAATTATAATCATGAAAATGCCCCCCTCAACCCCAACCAAATTATTACAAAGAATGGAAAACAAAAAAACCAAACAAAAATCATAAAAGTCCATTACATTATTATTCTTTTTAATTTGTATTTTTTACAAAAGCACTTACAACACAGATTACAAAAAAAAAAGGGGGGGGGGTGTTGGGGTTGTTTGTCTGTCCGTAGTCTTTATTCCACAATGATAATTACAGCAATAGGAAGAAGAAAATGAGAGATAAAATCACTGGAGTTAAGGAATCACATTTTAAAAAATGAAAGGCAAAAGAAAAACCAGATCCTCAATGATAGTATGTCCACCAATACCAGTTTATGCTGGCAGAGGATCTGACTCCACATCCTTGTTACATTCACCCCCGAGTAAATTACACCTGGGAAGCTGCACTGGTCCAAAGTACAAACTCACCCCCCTTTCTAAGGCTTGGTTTCCTTCCCTTGCTGGTGGACTGAATCCTTCCCTTTGCCCTGTGACAGAGGTGGCACCCCCTGCTCTGGCACCCTGGCCCCTTGGCCAGCCCTCAGCCCTCCCCACTTGGTGCTGCAGCCCAGCGGCCTTGGGGAGAGGCCGGGAGTTTTAGGGGCAACGGTGAGGGACCGGAGGCCTTCACGCCCTCCTCTGCCCCACGGCTTCCACTGCCTCTCTCAAGAAGCTGCTTAAATAATCAGCAAACTGCATCAAATACAAAGAGGAGGGAAAGCAGGGGGGGTGTGAAACTGCAGGCCAGGGGAGGGTAAAGTGCTCTTGTGAAGCCATGCGGAATAAAGAACAGGCATCGGTGCACAGGACACTGGCAGCATCTCCCCTCCTCCCTGGAGCCCTCAGCCCAGCAGAGCCATCCCAGACAACTGGCACTACCACAGGAGCCTTTGTGAGCCCAAAGCCTTACAGTCCAGTTTTGCCTGTTTGCAAAAGGCTGAATTATGCCTCACTGCTTCTCTCTGCCCCACTGGTACCTTCCCCTGTCTCCCATGCTGAGCTGGGCAATGGGGTTTTTCCCCTCTGCTCTTTGAGCAAAATGACCAGTGCCTGAAACTCCAAAAATCTGTGTCTCTGTGTGTGTCTGTGTGTGTGTGTGTGTGCCTGTGTGTTTGTGTGTCCAAAAAGCAAAACAGCAAAGGAGAGCAGCAGCCCCCTTTCTAATTGCATTCCCTTCTCTAATTGCTTGAAGATCAATCTTTAGAATATCTCTCTCTCTAGCCCTCAGTGATTTCTGCTGAACAGTTGTTGTGTTTCTTTTTTGACTCAACATCAGGAAAATGGCTCCCTTTGTCCCTTATGCCTTTGCAATCAATTTGGTGCTACCATTTCAGTTTGTTTGATTTTTTTTTTTTTTTACTAAGAAAGCTTCAGGGTTTTTTATTTCTCTCCACCCCTCTGGCTGAATGAAAATGATTTAACAACAGGGGAAAAAAAAATCTGGTAATTAAATAAGGGAAAATAACATCACTGGGGTGAATTGCAATGAATAATCCTAGAGATAAGCCCCAGCAGGAAAACAGCTGGGGTGTCTTTGTACATAAAGTACAGGCTCGTTTTGTGTTGTGACACAGATGTGCCTACTTCAGTACAGCTCCCTGAATGCACTCATGGAAGGAGCTGGGGGCTTGGCCCGAATTCACCTCCTCTTTCTCTGCTGAGATGGTGGCAAGACCCAGAGAGATGCACCACAGGGCTCAGACTGACCTCCCTCTCTCCTCTCTTAGCTCAGCTTCCCCCTTCTTTTATCCTGAGCTATCACAAGTTTTGCCTCCAGTTGCCATCCAGAATCAGGGCTTGGGAAGGGAAAGGCACCACACTGGTACATCTCTTCACTGGTAAGAACCTAGCAAAGAGGTTTGGATGATGGTCCATGCCAGCTGTGTGATGGCATTTCCCAGGCAGAAAGCCAGCCAGGTATAGCTGATGTGACACACCAGTTCAGGTCCAGTATAAAACAGGGCATTTCCTAGAGGGCAGGAGCTCTCTAGCACCGAAGAAGAGAGGTGGCCAATGCTGTGCCCACAGCAGGTGCTGGAAACTGGGAGAGGATGGGGATGTGCTTCACCCTGACCAGATGGGGTAGCCTGGGGAGTCCCTGTCCTCCACTACTGGCTGTGAAGCAGGAACACAAGTTGGAAGCTTCTGTTTGCTCTTTGCTGGGTCACATAGGGATATGCTACACCCCCTTAGCACCCCTGATGAAAAGAGGGTGGAGAAGCAGGGGATTGAGGCAGCTGGAGGGTCCCTCAGAGAGGTGGTCCAGCCAGCCCAGCCTGTGAGCTCATGTGAGTAGTGCATCAGCCTGCTAGAGTCTGGCCTGGAACTGAGGAACAAAGGGACAAGTGACACCACCCAGTGAGGAAAGCAGAGATTGTCCCTTGGCCTCCCTTTGCAGCCCAGGCACTGGGAGGCCCCTGGAGCCCCCAGACAGATTACCACTGCAGGGTGAGTGCTGCTCCATCTTCATCCAGCACCTTCACTCCCCTGCAGCAGGATGCACATGGTCTTCAATGTGGCATCTCTACCGAGCCTACTCTCACATTTAGGTAGAGACAAGTGGCACTTTCTTCCTGATGCGGGTGGAAAACCTGATCTAATTACCTTCAAGGGTCCCCTCAGAGCAATTTAACCCAGAGAAGGGAGTGATGCTATTACTGGATCAAAATGGCTCTCAGATGAAGCATCAATCTGACTTTTTTCCCCCCACATTTCTTTTTTCTCCTACCTTGCTATGGATTAATGGCTAATCACTTGGCTAATTACCACCCCAAGAGCCTCCTGGCCAATTACCTGACCTTGCAAGGGACAGCCAGAAGCAAATCACTGCACAGAGGTGGCATTTGTCTATGGCTGTGGATATAATTGCACCAGTGTAGTGATGATGAAGGGCCCAAGGATGAGAGGAATAACACTACTGAACCTCAAACATGCAGGGTACCTCACTGCTGTGCCAGGCAATACTAAGGATCTTCCACTCCAGGCTTGTCAGGGCTCTGGATGAAAAATAATCATCTGACCCCTCTTCTGAACCACACTGCTGAGCTAAGTGGCTGAGCACTTTCCTAGACTTCTGCTGGCACATATTGGGAAGCAAGAAGTGTGATGTTGCAGAAAGGGAAGAGCATATAGGCTCTAGCTTGGAAATACCATATGGCTTTTTATCTCCATTTCTTTCTCTGGGTCCCACTGGGTTTTTGAGCTCACATTCAGCTAACTGTGTGGATGCTGTGTAAATGGACAATGAAGAAGCCAAGGAGGTCATATCTCAAAAAATGACACTTGTAAATGCAAGTCTACCAAAAGTATTATTTCTTAGGACTCCTTGTTCCTATTTCCTGCCAGCCACACCTTAACTCAGGAACAGTCACAGTGTCCCATTCACTCCCAGGCCCATCTGCTCTCTTTGCAAGGCTTTGTAGCTTTGGTCTCTAGGCACAGCTTGACTCTTGGCGAGGGCTTTGCAGTGCTGTGGAGTCGTGCAAAGTAAATTTGCCAGATCAGATCAGTGGCCTCTCTGCCTGTGACTAATGAAGAAAATTAAAGAAATGCTACTGGACCCTGCAGAGTTTATAAAAGGTTGTTTTCTTGCAACTCCATCTCCTCACAGCATGTATCTCTGGGGGGAGATTTGCAGGGGAGGGTCTGTGCCACCAATCTGCACTTTGCGCTCGGTCGGGGACCAGCCAGTTTGGTGTTGGAGACATTGTCAGAGCCTGGTTTAGAGCCTCATTGTGAAACTCAGATCTGAAGGATTATTCATTTGAAAGGTGGACATTGTTGAGAATTATCTCTGAATGGCAAACTGTGCACGCTCTGCAGCACACACAACCCTCCCCCTCCCCCTGTGTTGGGTTAAAGTAAGCGGGGGATAAGGTACAGTGCTCAGCAATGCTGCTCTGCCCTGATCCAGACTGGGAATCCAAGCCCTGTGCATGCTGTTATCCCAAGGCACTGGAGGACATCATTCCCTTTGTGGGTCCAGCCCCTGCTAGAAATCAGCAGCATGGCAAGGGGTTGCTTGGTAGCAGAGTGCTCCTGCGGCACCGGACGGACATGGGAAGGTTTAGCTGTATTTTTCAAAGTTTAGCCTGAGAGATCCCAAGGGAATATCTGTCTGCCCTCCTTCAAGTGGACATAAAGCAGCCTTCCTGTGGCATTTGGCTGCTCTACCAGAAGCCAGGAAGCAAGGAGAGCTGGCAGGAACAGCAGGAAGATTACAGCATAACAATCGGATTTCCCACTCCCCTACACCACAAACGCAACAAGAGCAAGCTACAAACTCTGGGCGACTCGGGCTGAGTTTCATGATGTCTGGACTGAGCACCACAAGGAAAAGGGAAGTTTTGGAGGCTGTGTGGATCAGAGCTCTGACCTTGAGTCATATGTGTAAGTCTGACTTGCCACCCTCCTTTTTGTAGCAGGATAACTACTGGATGCTATGGAACAAAACCCCGTGGGTAAGGCAGGAGAATTAGTCCTGCTATTTTTAGATGTGCATGATAATACAGCTCAGAAAACTGGGGGTTTCTTTTCAAACAAAAGATTTATTTATACATCAAATAAAAAAAAAACCCCAACCAAAATACCACAACCAACCCACCAGAAGAAAAATAAGCCTCAACCCAGTGAATCTAATTTGGATATGGTGTCAGACAGAGGGCCCTGAAGTCTGGAATCCCATTTATGGAGAGCAGAGATAGCAGCAATCCAAGCCTCCCCATCACAACACAGTGGCTCCAGAGAAGGACAACGAGATCAATACCCCAGGCTCACTCACTCCTGCCCTGTCTACCAAGACTTTGCTTAGGAGAAAGGCATGATATTGAAAAAGTGGCAATCAATGCAGACTAAGCCATACATGTAAGGGCCAGGGTTGTTGCTAGGAGAGTTTGAGAGAAGCTCTCCCATGCTCTGACCCCCCAAAAAACCTACGAAAAACCCCATGTAAACACATGACAATTAAGTCTCAGTGGTATAATAAAACTTAGGGTCCTGTACTGCAGCCCACAAAGACACTGGGTGGTACCCTGGGAGATGTGCCCTGTCAGGCTCTGCAGCCTGGAGCTGGGGGCAGTGAATCTGTGGGAGAAGCGAAGCAGTTATCAGTTGGTCCCTGTCCCCAGACAGTGGCAGCAAGGCATGTGCAGCCATGCCAGGCTGTGCCAGAGTTACCTGCTCTGTGGCTGGTACTGCCAACAATAACAGCAGCAAGAACAAAAAGAGACAGCATTTCTCTGAGCCATCACAGGGGAAAAAATGTCAGCAATAAATACTCCTTTCCTTTCTTCTAAAAGAACAGTCAAAGAAAGAAAATGAAAAGCCAGGAAATAATAAATTGTAGGAGGAAAATGGCAGCTCTGTTTCCCTGCCCTGCTATCAGCCCATGCACCTGGGGTTTGTTCTAGGGCCTTTTTTCTCCCCTCTCTCCTCATTTTCCTTTTATTGAGTCATTACACACTGGGAGTGGATCTCCCTGGGCTGCAGTGGACAGTGGGAAGACTACCCAGCCCCCACTGTAAAGAGAATGATTAGGAAAACAAAAATCGGTTCACCTGATAATGGCACCTATGTTTCCATTGCCATAAGCTTTCCTGGCCTCTGTCCTTCTACGGACAGCCCACTTGACCCCCTCCCAAGGTTAAAAACAAACCAAAGAAGACAACATACAAACAAATTCCAGTGTTTCAGGGGTGTGAAAGTGTGAGGAGGAACCTTGGGGGGTGGTGGGGGGGAAGTGGGGCCGAAGGGCACTCTGAGACATGAAGACACAAATAGAGTATAATATACAGGCTGGGCAACAGTCGTTAAAGCAAATAGTAACACCTAAGCCACCGACCAATACAAACACCACAGAAGGGGACAAAAGTTGTCAAGAGAAATTAAAAAGCAAAACCAAAACCGAGAAAATAATTACCCAACCTCCCACCTCCCATACTCCCCCCCAAAAAAAATGATCTGTAAGCAAAGCTGCCCTC